>JAHKKF010531411.1:0-40496 GCA_019740295.1 Labeo calbasu | reverse complement strand
GTTTGTACACAGCAGATGTTTTCCAGATCAAGTGATCTTTAACAGACATCTTGCAGATGTACGTGTGCTATCTGATAGCACACATCCCTGATAGCACATGTACATCACAGAAATGTCTATTTGACATCTGCATTTACATCTAGAAGACATTTTTTAGAGTGTTTGCTCATCTGCAATCCATCTATAGGACGTTTCCTATCAGATGTCAAACAGACGTATATTAGATGTCTTTAAGATGTATATGATTTAGAATGTATGTAAAACTGACATCTTGCAGACATCTGTCAGATGTTTGTACACAGCAGATGTTTTCCAGATCAAGTGATCTTTAACAGACATCTTGCAGACGAACGTGTGTTATCTGGGTTTGATCTATGGTGATAAACTGAACACAAGGTAATTTTATTGCTCAGCTTTTCCATATCAGAAGACTTAATGGAGTTCCCATTCAGGTTTAAAAATATCTGCGAAATTCCTTAGGAAACAAAATAGAAAAAAATCAGTGAAAATCATTTGCAAATCTACATATGCTCTCCATCCAATCTCATCGCTGTCTAAGAGAAACAACTGCGATTTTATGACTTTTGTGAGTTTATAGATAAGATTTATTTGCCGAAAATATGCAATGTATGCAATCCAAGTTGCTTAAATGGACTAGTTAGCCAACATTTAGCTACAATGTTACTGTCTTCCTCTATTTTAAGCTATCCATTGGACATTAGTAGTGTTTTATTGAACTGTTTTGTATTGCATTGCTCTACGTTGTATTGCATCCCACTAAACACTAATTTTACAGTATTGCATTATGTACTCCGGTTGTGCTTTGCATTGCAATATATTGTGTCCTGAACACTACATGTCCAGGAATCAATCCAAAAAAGCAGTGAAAACATGAAATTTCAAAATTGAAATGAAATTCAATTGAAATTCCTTTCAATTTTTTAAGTCCTGTAAAACGATTTTTCTCTGACAACGTAATAACTATGTTATTAGTGTGCCTAAGTGGACTACAAATACTACTTTAATGCTCCTGTATCCTTCAAGAACACGTCCAACTGTTACCGTGCACATTCGTGACATTATTAATAATAATGCGAATGACTGGAGGAATGCGCAGCTTGTGCGCATGCGCGTCAGAACGCGAGACCCTCATCTGAAAAATCTGATGTCATCTTGCCGGCAATATTTTCCTCTGTGTCTGTATATTCAATTGAAATCGCATTCCATTGCAATACAAACACCGCGTGTAAATGGTGAAGGGTGTAGATTGAGTGTGTCGTTTGATTCTGTGTACATCATGCATCTCAATGGAGCAAGCAGCAGCAGCTGATCTAGACGGCTTGTTTTGCTGGATGAAGGTGGACGCTTAGGACACAACAGGTTACTGGCGTTTATTTAAAGGAGAGAAATACGATGTCTGCGAGAGAAAGACTGAAAGAGAAGATGATAAAAGAGAGCGTGACACTGCTGCCATGCTTTTATTTCGTGGAGGTAAGAGACCGTCTGTTTACATTTGCACGTTTGATTTGACAGGTGACAGCTTACGAGATCAGAATGAGATGACTATTCTGTTTTAATGCTCAGGATAGTATTTAAATGTTAGGATCATTGCTAAAGCAATAAATGGAACATTTGACTATTTATCTGTGGTAATAGACTGAACGTGAGGGATTGTGTTGCTCATGGGATGCTCCTTCGTAGCTCATGAGACTTGGAGTTTTTCTTGATAGAGGTTTCAAAGTATCAACTTGATCTCAGATGTTCTGCTAAATTCCTTAAGAGAAATTAAATAAAAAATACTTCTGAGATAACGTTTGAGTTCATTTTATAATCATAAGAAAAAGTCTTCGTTTGTTCTGCATTGAATCTCACTGACCTCTAGGAGAAACAAGTGTAATTTTTTTTAAACTATAAGCTTTATTTGCCACAAAAGTATACTTTTGCCACAAAAAAGTACCTGGTGTTGATAAAGTAACAAGAATAAATTTATATAATAAATTAATATATTTTTATTTTTTAAATAAAATATAAAATAACAAATAAATTTGTATATGGAATTTTTAATTATTGAGTTATTTATTAACAAAGTAAAAAGTAGAAAAAAATTAAAATGAAAAGAAACATTTTTTAATGAAAATTAAATCAAATTAAACATAAATAATAATATCTTATATAATATTTTTATGTATTATAGCATTTTTAATTTTTTAATTATTTATTGTACAAAGTATATTTTAAATAAAAATTACAATAAAACTAATTTTAATTAACATTTTATGTGTGTGTTTATATATATTGTAGATATTTTATATAACATTTTCATTTATTTAATTATTGACAAGAACAAAGTAGAAAAAACTAAATAAAAAAATGAAAATGAAAAATATTTTAATTAAATTAAATATTTTACTTAAATTTAATACATTTTTTAATTAAAATATATTTGTGTGTGAGTGTGTGTGTATATATATATATATATATATATATAAAATGAAATGAAACATTTGAATTAAAATTAAATATTAATTATAAAATTGTTTTATTTTTATTATAACGTTTTTAATTATTTAATTATTTATTGACACATACAAAGTGGAAAAAAACGGAACAAAAAATGCAACATTGTAAATAAAATGTAATAAAATTAAATATAAATAATAATAAAATCTAATATATATAATTTTGTATTATTTTTATTATAACATTTAAGTATTTAATTATTTATTGACAAAGTAAACAAAAAATAAAAATGAAACGAAACATTTCAAGTAAAATTATATATAAGAATAAATAATAAAATCTAAATAATTAAATGAAATAATTATAGAATTAAATATATATAATTCTGTATTATTGAAAAAATGCATTATAGCTGGTTAGAATTGAATTTGTATATAGTTTAAATTGACAGTTTATGGCTTTTTTAAAGTCACAGATGAAACATAAAAACTTAGTATTTACTTTTCATTGCATTCAATAAGCACAGTGTGCAAGCAAAAATGACTCTCAGCAGCTTTATTATTATTACCATTAAATTAAAATAATAAAAAACTCATTTTTCATTATTTATGTTTATTGCTTTTACGTTGCACTCATGTCTTTTATTATTGAGCACTGTTCACTTTAGTGGACAGCATCTCACAATTTCCCTGTACAATATCATCATTTTAATATGTACGAACTGGCAGAGAGTGATGTCAGCACTGGGACGCTGTGCTTCTGTCAGCTCTCCTTCTTAGATGTTCGCCCCAGGAGGTGCTGCTCTGCTCTCCATGCATCATGATGTGGTTAGTGGAATATATGTAGGTCAGTGTGACATAAAGAATTGAGGCAGCGCAGCTTTCATACGCACATGCATACACCAACACACGTGATCTAGTACTTAGGAGGAAGATCTAAGTATGCAGTCATACATTATGCAGGCCTGTGCTGAATTGGACATTTTCATTCATTTATTCATTCCCCCATTTGCTGTTTTTCAGTGAGCTTTGCAAAATTGTTTGTCAAATATTAAAAGATGAAGGTCTGGAAGATCAGGGTTACCATACTTGAGGGTTTGATAGGAGAAGTTCATTTCCAGAATTAACTCATTGGTTCCCATTGAAGTCCACTTTATGGAGAAAAATCCTGGAATGTTTTCCTCAAAAACTTTTATTTCTTTTCGACTGAAGAAGGAAAGAAATGAACATCTTGGATGACATGGTGGTAAATGTAATTTATCAGGAAAATTTTATTCTGGAAGTGAACTTCTCCTTTAAAGAGATACGATGCATGTGCTGAGCAGAAACGACTGGATTTTGTGCTTCTCAAGATAACACTGAAGTTTCATCAGGTCACAGAAACCTCCACGACTCCTCACAAGGAGAAATGCTCTTATCGTAACGGGTCCTTTACCATCCGGACACCATCTGCACCTGCTGGGATGAGCCTGTCCCACATAGATCTGAAAATAGCCACTAAGAAATGCTATCCTCCCCATTTATAGCCATCAATTATTAAGACCTCAGTGTCACCTCTTCTTTTCATTGGGGATAATCTTGAAGTCAAAGTGAAATTGCATTCCCAACCCATTTTACTTCCATAAAATGATGCATTTCTGACTGAAAAATGGATGTTTTGTCATTTAAAAAAATGGACATTTGATTCACTTCTTGCATTCAATTAAACTTGACAACATATACACTGCAAAAAATGATTTTTGAAACTGTAAATAGACCAAAAATGACTGGAGTAGGCTTTACAAGAAAATACTGTTTCAGTATTTCTACTTTAGAATTTTACATTTAATTCAGTGCTGATTTTTTTAGTAATTTGTGATCCTGGAGCACAAAACCAGTCTTAGGTAGCATGGGTTTATTTGTAGCAATAGCCAAAAATACATTGTTTGGGCCAAAAAAATCATTAGGATATTAAGTAAGATCATGTTTCATGAAGATATTTTGTAAATTTCCTACCGTAAATATATCAAAACTTAATTTTTGATTAGTAATATGCATTGCTAAGAACTTAATTTGGACAATTTACAGGCGATTTTCTCAATATTTAGATTTTTTTGCACCCTCAGATTACAGATTTTCAAATAGTTGTATCTCAGTCATATATGATCTTATTCTCACAAACCATAGATCAGTGGAAAGCTTATTTATTAAGCTTTCAGAAGATTTAAAATCTCAGTTTCAAAATATTGACCCTCATGACTGGTTTTGTGGCCCAGGGTCACTTTTGTGAAATTTACTAGCAACTTCTAAGTAAAAACTACACCACGTTTTTTTGTAGTGTATTGTCATCTGATACCATAAGTGTACCGTGGTACCATCACTTCTTCATAAAGTCACAGGAAAATATTCAAAAAGGATCTTTCAAACAGAATTATTTACAACAATCATCTGATATGCAAGCAAAACTTCAAATCTGTCGTCAAAGCAAATAGGCCTTTGTTGGGTTTCATCACATCTTGTGATTCTCTCGGTCGGCTGCTTTGTAAATCTCTACCGTTTGTCCCAAGTGCCAGCACTTTGGAAGAAAATATGGGTCAGTGGTAACAGTCGGCCACAGCGCAACTCTGCAGAATCAGCACAGAACGGCAGCCGCTTGCTGTATTCATTTGCATATCAAGTGCCCACAAACTGACCCAGTCACTCTACTGTAAAAAACTTCAGCTCTTAATTACGGTCTTACAGTGATAAACATGACAAAACAATCTGTCATAAAGAATAACAGACTTTATTTAGAACTTCAAAAATTTTAGTGTAAAGATAGTTAAGCTGACAATTGTTTTGCCTGATATTTTTACCAATATTCACAGTTTTCAGTTCTTTAATATCACAGCTACTTATACACTCTTAAATATATAACAGTATATCAGTGACTAGTTCTGAAAGAACTTTTCTTTTGTCTTAATGTGTAGAACAATTTAATGATCTTAAAGTGACAGTTCACCCATAAATGAAAATGCTGTCATTAATTACTCACCCTCATGTCGGTCCAAACCAGGAAGACCTTCGTTCATCTTCAGAACGTCTGACCCTGCATAGACAGCAACGCAACTCTTGTGAACGTGTGTCGAAGACTGAAATGGAAGAGAAGAAATTGTTTGATAAAGTCATTATTTTTGTTTTCGTTGCACACAAAAATATTCTCGCAGCTTTATAAAATTAAGGCTGAACCACTGATATCACATGGACTATTTCAATGATGTCCTTAATGATGGCCCTTGAACGTGTCAGTTGCGCTGCTGTCTAGGGCTGTCACTAACAATTATTTTGCCAATGGAGTAATCTGTCAATTATTCTGATGATTAAACAAGTAGTCGAATAATTAATATTTTTTGTAGTAACAAAAATAGACCTAAGCAAACAATAGCCTTTGAAATTACTTAAAATACATATATATCAGCAATTCTAAATAGTTCAAGTAAAGTATCAAAAGCAAGAAATCATATGGTTCTATTGAACAAAACTGTTAAAACATAATTATAAACAATAGCGCTAACGTAACAAATGCCTAGAGAGGGCGCCAACGTCCTAAACATTGTTTTACACTTTATTGCTCAATTCTTCAATACTGACTAAACAACATTTAATTTGAATGTGTACTTAATCTTTAATATTTGTCCATTTATTTATGACACAAATGCTACAGCCACTGTAATTTCTTGAATACATGGACATCAAAATGTGTAAACTCAGACCAAGGGTTTAAACTTTTATTTTGAAATCGCGATAAACAGTTATTACCAGAGAGATAATGATGTGTTCTCCTGTGTCTGTGTAAGTTTCTAAATGATTTACCTTACAGATCTGATGTATTGGCGCACGTTGCGTTCCCAGATGAACGTTATAACTAACCCAAACTCACAATAACATACAGAGACGGAGTTTGAGACGCTCCACTCATGTACATGCTAACATCAATGTTGCCGAGTCCGCGGTTTTCCCGCGGAATTGGGCTACTTTAACACTGTTGCCACAGGTTATTTTTAATGTCTGCTGGTTGACCATAATAACGTCATATTTATCCCTGAAATACGAATTTGCCAGGGGAACCCCGACAGAAAAAAGTGTATTTTATCCTCAGAATGCAATTTTTAACAGGGAACCGCCATCGAAACGCCTCTGGCCTAGTTTTGAGTAGCTATTGGGCGGGTTTTGTTGTGAAAACCTGGCAACCCTGAGCAGCATTTACTATTAACGGAGCCTCTCTGAGACGTACGTACGTAACCTACAAGCATGTAAATAATTAATTGCATATACAGTTGTAAACCTGCACCCCATATATTTATTTAATCGAATCGTAGCGTTTGTGAATTCGTAATAGCATGGTTTATTATGATTTTTAAATGGGTTTAATATGTGGTATTCGCCACTTCCGGTATTTTGCCGATTACTCGACATGAGCAAAATGTAGGATTTTATTTTATTTTTTAAATCAAATACTCGAATAGAAACGAGGAATCGCTACAGCCCTACTGCTGTCTATGCAGGGTCAGAAAGCTTTCAGATTTCATCAAAAATATCTTAATTTGTGTTATGAAGATGAACGAAGATCTTACAGGTTTGTAACGACATGAGAGTGAGTAATTAATAACAGAATTTTTTTGAGTAACTATCCTTTTTTTTAAAGCACACCAAATTCACCCCCAACTCAAATAAAAGTATTTTTTCACAACTATATATGCGTTTCATAATACAACGAGAGCTTTCTCTTGAGTGTGAGTCCATCTGTAGCTTTTTTTTTTTTGCAATTCTGTGAATTTATCACCTTTGGTTTGTATTACTAGCTCTCAGGCCTTCAGAAATTACCTCATAAACATGACCTGAACTCACAATATGGCTTTCTTATACCATCTTGTAGGTACTACCCTGTCTCTTTGTATTTTGTGATGATGACTGGCTGACTGTATGTATATTTCCTTTGGGACCCTTATGTGGACAATGTAATTCTTTGGAAATATTGTTGAAGAGTTATGTGATGTTTTCTCCTCTCGAACAGCTTCCTCTCCTGGTGTCATCTATGGTCAGCGTTTATTTTCTGGAGTGGACGGACATTTTCAAACCGGTCCGCTGGGGTTTCAGCTGTCATGACCGCAGTCTGAGTCTGCCTTATATCGAACCCACGCATGAGGTCATTCCCTTCCTCATGCTCCTCAGCCTCGCTTTCGCAGCTCCTGCTATTACGGTCAGTCTAACTATTTACTGCTATACACATGTACACATACTGCAATATATAAATCTGCTTTTGGATGCTGTATATTGGATAGGACACAAACCGCTGGCCTCTTGCTAATGTTACCTGCATATACCGTAGGGGAAGATATGTCATCATGACTTGTATGTATTCAAGCACTTTGTGATTCACCCAAGCTGAATGAGTACCCGAAGCAACATTCCTGTCAAACAATTATAGCAATAAAACAAGTTTTGCAGTTTTGGCATAGAGTCTGGTTCACTCCACATCATTTTTTTAGCCAACAGAGTAAAATAACATTGTCAGAATAATATAAATTTTATTATTATTATGTTAAAAACAGCTGAGTAGAATTTTTTTCAGGTTTCTTTGATGAATAGAAAGTCCAGAAGAACAGCATTTATGTGAAATAGAAATCTTTTATAACATTATAAAGGTCTTTATCATCACTTTTGATCAATTGCAAGCATCCTTGCTAAATAAAAGTATTAATTTCTATAATCTCTTTCCAAAATAAAAAAAAAAAACTACACTGACTCCAAGCTTTTGAATGGTATAGCGTATAATTTATTTCAGATAAATGCTGATCTTTGGGTCTTTCTGTTCATCAAAGAATCCTGAAAAAAGTATTCAACTGTTTTAAATATTGATAATTATAATAATAAAAATGTTTCTTGAACAAGATATCAGCATATTAGAATGATTTCTGAAGGATCATGAGACACTGAAGTAATGATGCTGGAAATTTAGCTTTGATCACAGAAATAAAGTACATTTTGCAGTTATTTTAAATAGTTTTTGTTTTTTTTCTAAATTCTACTGTTTTTGCTGTACTTTTGATCATATAAATGCAGGCTTGGTAAGCAGAAGAGAATTCTTTCAAAAACTTTTGAATGGTAGTGTATTCAATGGCCCAGAATTTAGTTATAAAAACAATTATATATATATATATATATATAATTATATATATATATAATTTTTATATATATATATATATATATATATATAAATAGGTTAACATTTTTAAGATGACATATATTAGGTATATATGTATTAATATAAAATTTTATTATATATATATATATTAAATTATATAATATTTTTAAGTATGTAACATTTCTTAAATTACATACATAATTTCATATAGACTATCTTTTACTTTTATATACAGTAAATATATATTACCGTTAAAAAAGCTGGAGTCATTTAAGAAATTAATACATTTATTCAGCAATGGTGCATTAAATTTTTCAAAAGTGACAGTAAAAAAACATTTATATTTTCACAAAAGATTACGTCAGATAAATGCCTTTCTTTTGAATTTTCTATTCATCAAAGAATTATGCAAAAAAAAAAAGATCATTATCATGGCATTATTAGGCAGCAGTTATCAGCTTTGTTTTTAACATTAATAATAATTAATAAATATTTCTTGAGCACCAAATTAGCATATTAGAAAGATTTGCTGAAGAATTATGTGACACTGAAGACTGGAGTAATGATGCTGAAAATGCAGCTTTGATCACATGAATAAATTACATTTTAAAATATATTCAAATAGAAAGCTGTTATTTTAAATTCTAATAATATTTCATAATATTACTGTTTTTACTGATCACATAAATGCAGCTTTTGTAAGCATAAGACACTTTTTTCCAAAAATATTTAAAAAAATGATCCCAAACTTTTAAACAGTAGTGTGTGTAAGCATGAATCCAAATCATTTCTAACAAGAAAATTGCAGAAAATGCGATTAGACTTTCTGATCATTTCACAGACAGACAACAAAGCTAAAAATGGAATATGCAGTTGTGCTCATAAATATGTATTTTACTTGCTGCTAAATGTGTCAAAAACTAAAAACTTAATGACAGGAATGTTGTTCCAGAGCCGACTAGGATGTGAATGCAGGAGCATGTCCTACTTGAGTAAATTTATACAGTTAGCCTGTGGTCTATTATCACAGCTGACACACACCAACTGGCCTCGTGTGAAACACTACAGAAAAGAAAGTTCATGCATGAATAGCTCAAATACCCAAAGAGTTCTTCCTCACACTACTCCATGAGCAATGAGCTGTCAGATAGCATTTTTCGCTCCTCAACTTTATGACACCTTCGCTGCATCACAACGCTGCCGGAACGGCTGCCGGCCCTTTGCGGATGCCCTAATGACACAGTGCATTTGCTTTTCGCTTCTTCTACCTTCCTCCGGTTAACTGCCAGTCCTGAAGCAGATGAGTGCAGTTTGGCATTAGGCTTTACTGTGGAGTTACGATAGTTTGGTTGTTCACTCGTATGGAAAGTCAGATTATTTCACACTCAAATTCATGTTGAGTTCTTAGGGCAGATTACGCTGTTGTCTCAGAAATGACTGGATGGTTAAATGGTTTCGCAAACGCTAATGGGTACTTGGCAGTAATGAGTTGGTTGTTCCCGTCTCTGATCCTCTGAACTTATTTGTAGATGATAGTTACTCCACTCTGAACAGACTGAGATCATCTTTACACTTGGCAAATTTTCTAAACACACCGCAGGTATTTTTATATTAAGGTCATAAACGTTTATTAAGCGTGCCATTGCATTTAATTTATTTAATTTTTTTAGTTTTCATAAGATGAGCACTCAAGTTTTTTCTTAAGGCAAAGAAACAGTTATATTAGATTGGATACATCATATTAAGATGCGTCAAAAGCAATCAAAGCAATAAATGAAATCTTCAGTAGAAGCGCATCTAAATATACCCAGAAGGAAACTGTATTGGTCTTATTGCTCTTTAATTGCTTGGAGGTTTATGTTTCATCAACTTTATCTCAGACTTGCATCTAGAATTGTTTTGGGAGTGTCTTAAAACGTCTGAATTTGTCCTTTCACAAATTAAGGTTGTAAAATGTCTTGCAATGGAGTAAAAAGTCTTAAATTTATGGCATTCTTTCATGTACTGCAAAAAAAATTATATCTTTATCAGTATTTCTGCCTTGTTTTCCAGTACAAATTTATAAAAATCCTTAAATCAAAGTACGTTTACTTGAAATGCGTAATGATTTTTTATTTTTTGAGAAACTGAACAAAATTAAGTGAGTTTATGCTTAAAACAGAAACAAATATCTGTTAATATTTTACCTTAAAACAAAAATCATAAATACACTAAATATTATTTTTTTTTTTAGAAAACGTGACTTCTTATGTCATTTTTGCAATCTTGATTTAAGACTTTTTTTTGACATTTCACTGGAAAACAAGACACAAAAATACTAAGAAGAAATGGAATGTAAACATCTATTTATATATTTATTTTAAATTAAAAAGACATGGTTTGGAAGTATTTTCAAAAAACAAATATCTGCTTATGTTTTAACTTCAAAATATAAATACAGTTCATTTTGATACATTTCTCGGAAAACAAGACTTCTTATCATGTAATATTTGCAATCTTGATTTAAGACTTTTTTGACATTTCACTGGAAAACAAGACAAAAATAGAGGAAATGGAACATGAACATTATTTTTAAATTATTTTTTTGAGAAATTGAACAAAATTAAGTGAGTTTATGCTTAAAACAGAAATAAATATCTGTTAATATTTTAACTTTAAAAAAAATCATAAATACACTTAATTTTGATACATATCTTAGAAAACAAGACTTCCTATGTCATTTTTGCAATGTTGATTGAAGACTTTTTTTTGAATATTTTATTGGAAAACAAGACAAAAATACTGAGAAGAAACAGAATGTAAACATTATTTCTATATTCTACTCCAGCTTTTATTTCTTTATTTCTTTATTTAAAAAGACATAAGTTTGGAAGACATACGTTTGGAAGTCTTTAAAAAACATATCTGTTAATATTTTAACTTTAAAAAAAATTCATAAATAAACTTCATTTTGATACATTTCTCAGAAAACAATACTTATGTCATTTTTGCAATCTTGATTTAAGACTTTTTTGATATTTTACTGGAAAACAAAACAAAAATACTGAAAAGAAATGGAATGTAAACATTATTTTTATATTTTCAAAAAACAAATATCTGTTAATATTTAAACTTTTAAAAAAATCATAAATTCTCTTCATTTTGATAAATTTCTCAGAAAACAGGACTTCTTATCGTATGTCATTTTTGCAAGCTTTTTATTTATTCATTTATTTAAAATCAAAAAGACATCAGTTTTTTCAAACTTTCAACTCATTGTCTTCCTTAGACATTTACTTTAGACTTTAATTGGTCTTAAAATGGTCTTTAATTTAAATGTTTATACAGTACAAGTCTTGCTTTCATAAAACTTGCAGAAACGCTGAGTGTAGAGCTATAAAATTTAATATGGATAGATGATCTGGCCTTGGGAGAATTTCATGAAAAAAGAGTTCATATTGAAATCCCTGACATTTTTTGCAGACCTTGCAACTATAAGCAGTTTGTGTTGTTGTTCTTTTGAAAAAGTACAAAGGGAGAGTTTTTTTTTTTTTCAGGACAAAAGCTGTTGCAAAAAATGTGGGTTTTCAGTGGCATTTTTAGTAAGCACTGATTGAGCGACTAAAATGACTAGCATTACAAAGACACTCTGTGTACTTTTTTCTGCAGCAAGTGACCACCATGCTAGCTATTTTAGGTAATTAAATAATTTAGTTTGAGTTGCAGGCACCGAGAGCTCTAACCACGTTTGCATCTTATCCTAACATGTTCAGCTGCATAAAAATGCATAGTAAAGTGTGTCTAAAAACGCCTTTTGGCTGTCAGGTAATGACCCACTCCATCCTTTCTTTAGCCCATTTTTGGGCTACAATCTGTTTACCTACATAGGCCAGATTTAGCATCAGGCAGGAAGTGACTGCAGGCGCTGAGACGTCCTGTGGTTCCTCCAGGTGTCATGACACAATATGAGTGTCTGAGAGCCCGAGCTGGTCAGATGGGATGGTGGGATGGTGGGATCTGCGGGTTTCCTGGGATCTGATTCAGGTCACGGTGTGGCACATGGTCTTGCCAATGTTTCGATCGTATCCTTAGCACCTCCCCCACCGGGCTGGTGCGTAGAACGCAACTGATATCAATCCCATGATCCCACTGGGATTTAAACTCCTCACCTGGCGACCTACGCAATATAGAAGAGAAGATTGCCGGCTGTTGAGTCTGTGTGGCCTATATGGAGCTAAAGGGAAAAAAAGAGTAGTCAGTGCAAAGCTAGTCTTGTGTAACCAGACATTTCTCTTGTAATACACTGAGTGCTAAAGTCATAATTACGATTTGATGTGTTCAAGTGAAAAATAATAAAATAAATGATTAAGTACACACATACACAGAAGTTATATACAGTATGATGTTTTCTTATATTTAATTACTGAACAGTAATTATATATATATATATATATATATATATATACACAATAGTTAATAATTAATATAAAGTAATTATATAAATTCTATTTGAATTATTTTAATATAATAATATATATATACACACACACATAAATAATTATGTATAATTCTATATTTATGAATTAATATAATTCAGTTACATTTTATATAGATTTATTTATTAAATATTTATTTCTATTATTTCTATTTTTATATAGTAATTATATTAATTATATTTAAATTATTTAATATAGCAATATATAAAGTGTGTGTGTGTGTATATATTAATTAATATACACAATATAGTCATTTATTTTTTTATTTATTAAATGTTTTTGTCTATTATTTAATATAATAATTATTTGTGATATTTATTCATGAATTTTATTTAACTATATTTGCATATAAAATATAAAAGTAAATTATATAGTAATTCAATTTAATGTAATTTATAGTAATTTCTATACATACATACGCACAAATATAAAACGAATTATACAATTATATATTTCTAAATTTATATAGTAATTCAATTATATTTATGTAGATTTTTTTCCATATAGTAATTATATAATTATTTAATATAGTAATATATATATATATATATATATATAATATTTAAAATAATAAATATTTTTTAATTATTTATTTTTTATTATTTAGTATAATAATTATGTCTAATATTTATTCATGAGTTATATACAATCATATATTTCTAAATTAATATAGTAATTAAATTACATCTTTATGTTGATTTATATATATATATATATATATATATTAATATAGTAATTATATTAATTATATTTTAATTATTTAATATAGTAATATTTAGTGTATAATTTAATTGAACTATATTTGAATGTGTGTGTGTGTGTGTGTGTGTGTATATATATATATATAGTAATTCAGTTATTTCTATTAATTATATCTATTAAATATTTAATAATAAAATATTTAATATGTAATATATTAAATTATATTTTAATTAATATAGTAATATATGGTGTGTATTTATATAAATAGTTATACATAATAACAATCATTCATTTATTTATTTATATTAAATATTTGTTTCTTTATTAATATAATTATATTTCATATTTATTTATTCATGAATTTTATTTATTTACTATATTTGCATATATATGAAATATAAAAATAACTTATATACAGTTATTCAATTATTTATTATAATTAATACTTTAGATATTTACTTCTATTGTTTATTTATTTTATTTAGTATAGTAACATACAATACAGTAACTTTAAAAACATATAATGACTTTATCGTACAGTAATTCAATATCATTTTGGAAGAAATGATTTTATATATTATGTATTAAAATACATTTTTAATTAAAAATGCCGAGACTTTCTGTAACTATGCCATTCTGCTACAATGTGTCTAAGTGACGAAAGTTACATAAGGTTGGGATTGAAGGGACCACGGGCCCAAACAAGATTTTACAAAGCTTGTGACCATTTGAGCTGAAATGATTCATCTTCATGAAAGCAGCACTGCACAGCCCTGATGTTTGTGCAGAAGTCAGTGGGTTTGTGATTTTCAGAAGACGGTGAGGTGAAACGCCAGGGACAGATCTGGAGCAGATTAAGGATGGATGTGTCTTTGATGCACACTGACAGCCCTGCTTAAGATGGGCATTAATACATAAGCGTGCGATGATCAAAACGACCGCTCTCTCAGCCCAAGTGAGAGCTGATTGCATTATGGCTCATCAAAACTGTGCATTTACAAGTAGACAAGGACATTACGGCGCTTCTGTTTAAAGGCATCTGTAGCTTCACTTCAGAGCTTCTGTGTTCGGTGTCAGCCAAAAGAACCTCCTGAGGAGTTAATGTGACTGTTGAGTGCAATCTGAGAGGAGAGATAACTTGAACATCTGATCCACTTCCACCTCTGACCTGGTGTGTTGCGTGTCCACAGATCATGATCGGAGAGGGGATTCTGTTCTGCTGTCTGTCCCGGGCACAGTGCAAAGGAGGAGCTGAAGCCGATATCAACGCCGCCGGTTGCAACTTTAACTCTTTCGTCCGCCGAGGTGTCAGGTTTGTGGGTAGGTCACGTTTCTTGTAGATGTCACTCTTTATTAGCCTTTATTCCGTTACCTATGATTAAGGGCACATATGTATGTTTTTGACCACAATTCTGTGGAATTAATTAAAATATTAAAGTATTAATTAAAGTAATAATTCTCTCATCATGTATTTACACTCTTTGCTCCAAAGCTCTCTCTCTTATGCTCACCAAGGCTGCATTTATTTGATTAAAAATACAGTAACAACAGTATTACTGTAAAATATTATTACAGTTCATAAAACTGTTTTCTATAGAAGCCAGTTTTATCTCACAATTCTGACTTTTTTCCTCGCAATTGCGAATTTACATTTCACAACTTTTCTCAGAATTGTGAAATATAGGCCTAAACTTGCTAATGCAAGTTATAAAGTCAGAATTGTGGGATATAAATGCGCTATACAATAAACTTCTGACCTTCTTTCTCAGAATTGCGAATTTGTATCCTGTAATATCAGAATTTTTCTCGCAATTGTGAGTTTACATCTCGTAATTCTTTTTTTCTTGCAATCGTGAGTTTACATCTTGGAATTTTGACTTTTTTCTTGCAATTGTGATTTTACATCTCACTATTCTGACTTTTTCCCAGAATTTTGAGATATAAACGCACTAATGCAAATTATAAAGTCAGAATTGTGGGATATAAACTTGCTATTGTGATAAATAAACTTGGACTTCTGACCTTTTTCTCAAAAATGCGAGTTTGCATCTCATAATTATGAATATTTTTCTTGCAGTTTACATTTCGTAATTCTGACATTTTTTTCTAGCAACTGAGTTTACATCTCATAATTCTTTTTTTCTCGCAATTGTGAGTTTACATCTTGTAATTCTTTTTTTCTCGCAATTGTGAGTTTACATCTTGTAATTCTTTTTTTCTCGCAATTGCGAGTTTACATCTCGTAATTCTGACTTTTTTTCTAGCAACTGAGTTTACATCTCGTAATTTTTTTTTCGCGCAGTTGCAAGTTTACATCTTGGAATTCTGACTTTTTTTCTAGCGGTTGTGAGTGTACATCTCGGAATTCTTTTTTCTCAGAATTGTGTGATACAAACTCAGAATTCTGACTTTTTTCTCAGAATTGTGAGATATAAACATGTTAATAAAAGTTATAAAGTAAGAATTGTAGGATATAAACTCGCAATTGCGATAATCTTGCAGTTTTGACTTTTTTTCCTTAGAACTGCAAGTTTGTATCTCGTAATTTAGATGTTTTTGTTTCCCAAAGAACTGACAGATGTAAACTCGCAAAGTGAAATTCTGAGGGGAAAAAAGATTTTCTCAGAATTGCGAATTTATATCTCGTAATTCTGACTTTTTTCCTCAGAATTGCAAGTTTATATGACTAAGACAGTACTTTTTTTTTTACTCACAATTGTGTGTTTACATCTCGGAATTCTTATTTTGTTTTTTTCATAACTGCGTGAATACAAACTCGCAATTCTAACTTGTTTTCTCAGAATTATGAGATATAAAATCACAAATGCGAGTTATAAATTTAGAATTGCAGGATAGAAACTCGCAGTTGTAATAAATGATCTGACAAATCTCGCAACTGTGACTTTCCTCAGAACTGAGAGATATAAACTCAAAATTGTGAGTTATAAAGTCCAATTCTAAGGGAAGAAATTATATTTTCTCAGAATTGCGAGTTTATATCTCACAATTCTGTCTTTATAACTTGCAGTTGCATGTTTATATCTTACAATTCTGAGAAAAAAAAGTCAGTTGCAAGATAGAAACTTGCAATTGTGAGAAAAAAGTCAAAATTACAAGATGTAAACTTGCAATTGCAAGAAAAAAGTCAATGACTTTGTGAGATAAAAAGTCGCAATTACCTTTTTTTTAGATTTTACTCAATGGTGGAAATGGGCTTCTATAGTCTTCTATTTTAATATGTCTCAGAAAGTGATTTATTCACGTGGTGCAAAGCTAAATTTTCAGCAGCCATTACTCCAGCCTTTTTGCTGTTTAATATGTGATACATTTTTTCAGGATTCTTTGATGAACAAAGTTCAAAGAAGAGAATTTATTTAAAATAGAAATCTTTGCAACATAAATGTCTTTACTGTCACTTTTGATCAATTTAATGTGTCCTTGTTCAAAAAACAGTATTCATATCTTCTTTCAAATGTTTTTCATTTTAAAGTTTTCACACAAAATGTACATTGATATGTAATATCAGCCAATATATTGGTTATCAGTGCATCACATTCAATGTTGTTTTTCTTTTCACAGGCGTTCATGTGTTTGGTTTATGCGCCACGGCTTTGATAACCGACATCATCCAGTTGTCGACAGGTTACCCCGCCCCCTACTTCCTGACTGTCTGCAAGCCCAACTACACTCACCTCAATACCTCCTGTGATGAAAGTTTCTTCATCCTGGAGGACATCTGCTCAGGATCTGACGCCGCTGTCATCAACGCCGGCAGGTACGGCTCTGATTCGTGGCGAACGGAGACCTAGATCTCTGTTGGATCAACAGTGCAACAGTCATGTGAAACACAGATTATCTTAACACCCGCTGCCACAGACAAGTTGATAAAAACCCTTTAAATATTACTCAAGTGTGAACTCCTGATACTCAGGGATTCACACGAACGAAACAGGCACAAGAGCCTGCATGGATCAGAGCCAAGCCTCAGTGCAGCCTAAGAATAGAGGTTGTAGATTAAAGGAATAGCTTTTGATGTACTTTTTAATAAGGTTGGTTTTCAAGGGAACGGATGAGGCTGTGGACCATCTCTCCGCTAGTGTAGTTTCACTAAATAATGAAGTACTGAAGTGGCTTATGAATTTCTGAGTATACAGTACAGTGACACAAATACTGTTTACCCTGTTTATAACTCCAGCTCTGTTCGGAGAGATTTTTATTGTGATGATTCAGAAACTCACTATCAGACTGAATTGGACGTATAGACCAGCAAGTATAATTTGATGCCTTAGTCTAAAAGCGAAAATAATAAGTCTCCAGACTCTTACTTTTTTCTGTATGTCAGAGATAAAATAGTATATTCTGTCATAGCAGAACGTTTTGTGATGGTTGCCTGCAATGTTTATTTATCTTCCGAATAGTCAGAGAATATGCAGAGACAGATCCTTACCTTGTTCAGCACTGAACTGGCAAGCAATTCCAGCTGCAGTGCTGAACCGATTCCCCATCATTGACTTAGATGTATTTCAAATGCATCTGCTGTATTATTTTTCTCCTTTGATGACAGAGTTGATCGCAGTTGCTTTAATTTATTTCAGAAAATCCTTCCCGTCACAGCATGCAACGTTGGCATCCTTTGCAGCCGTGTATGTCTCGGTGAGTAAAAGTCAGCCATTGGAAGGCACTTTCAATACACTGTGCTGTTAGAGACAGATAAAAAATGGAGCTGCACTCATGTCCCCTTCTGTGCAAAACTGACCCTGATGTGTGGATAAAAGGACAACAGCTTTCCACTGTAATTTGTGCAGCAACATCCAGATGCCTTCATGCAGTTTAGTGGAGCTTGTCAAAGTAGCGAAATGGATTGCTGGCCCCTTAGAGCCGTGTGTGTGTTTTCTATGTTTTTGTATGTACAGTAATTGTCCATTCGAGGGTAGGAATACGGCATT
This sequence comes from Labeo calbasu, assembly GCA_019740295.1. Taxonomy (NCBI): domain Eukaryota; kingdom Metazoa; phylum Chordata; class Actinopteri; order Cypriniformes; family Cyprinidae; genus Labeo; species Labeo calbasu. The sequence goes on along the minus strand of JAHKKF010531411.1, from coordinate 21,751 downwards.
TTGAGCCTTTACGTATTTCTCTGCTCTTGACATCAACACATAAACTGTCACAAACTATGTACACTTTATATAAGCTAATAAAATGCTGGTAAAGGCATTTATATTTGCATACGAAATCATAAATTGGGTATTCTAGATGTAAAAGAGTGTGTTTACATGCACACTTCTTACACCACTTACACACAAAGAGCTAAAAATGTATAAAGTATAAACACTTTTACTGGTTTCCAGCAGGTTATTTAATATGTGTTATGTCTGTTTAAAGGAGAAGTCCACTTCTAGAACAAAGATTTACAGATAATGTACTTCACCCCCTTGTCATCCAAGATGTTCATGTCTTTCTTTCTTCAGTCGTAAAGAAATGATGTTTTTTGAGGAAAACATTTCAGCATTTTTCATCATATAATGGACTGATATGGTGCCCCGAGTTTGAACTTCCAAAATGCAGTTTAAATGTGGCTCCAAACGATCCCAAAAGTGGTTGTAAACAATCCCAGCCTTATTTAGTGAAACGATCGGTTATTTTCATAAAAATAATACAATTTATATACTTTTTAATCTCAAACGCTTGTCTTGTCTTACACTCCCATCTCGTGTTCTCCCTCAATTTCAAAATTGTCCTATATCGTTGTTTTACCTTTTTTGTTAAGGGTGTTTGATCTTCTTTGCATGTTTACTTTGCATAGACTGTGTTGGTACTTCTGCAGCGATGTAGAATGATTTTGAAATGATTTTTTAAGGTTGAGGAAGAAAAAACGATTGGAGTTTTTCAACATACCCTAACTGTCTTGAGCCAGAATACACAGAGTTCAGGGAGAGCAAGACAAGACGAGTGTTTGAGATTAAAAAGTATTATAGAAATACTAATCGTTTCGCTAGATAAGACCCTTCTTCCTCGAGTGGGATCATTTACAACCATATTTGGGATCGTTTGAAGCCACATTTAAACTGCATTTTGGAAGTTCAAACTCAGGGCACCATAGCAGTCCATTATATGGAGAAAAATGCTGAAATGTTTTCCTCAAAAAACAATTTCTTTACAACTGAAGAAAGACAGACATGAACATCTCGGATGACGAGGGGGTGACAACATTATCTGTAAATTTTTGTTCTGGAAGTGGACTTCTCCTTTAAGTTTTAATATCAAACCCAGAGAAAAACTTGATTTCAAAGTGTGGTTTTCAGTCTGTACAGCTCCTTTCTCAAGCTCAAGGTCAGTTGATTCATTATATAAAACAAAGGATCTGTTATTTATAAAGAACTGATATACTCAAAGTGCTTTTGCTGAAAGCGCTTATGAATTTCCCTGATAAAAGAACACAGTTTAAGCTGTTGAAATGACCTTACACATTGTCATCTTAAGTATAATCAGTCTAATAATCTTGAGTCAGTGAGTGGTGAGTCATGTCTCTGGGAACCGTACCAACCATCTCACAACTCTGGGGTCTACCAAGTGACAAAATGCACTTTAGTGGTGTAGCGATAATGATACACTCAAATCAGCTGATTCATGTTCCCTGTGGTTAATTCATTTTTTCCTTAAGTGTTTGAAGATTATTCTAATAATCAAAGTGTGTATGAATTTTTCTCATTGCAAATGGGCTTTGGCTCATTACCTGATTGCCTTTGGCTTCAAAACATCACAGCATATCTGTAATCTTGATTTTCTTGTGCAGATGTATTTCAACAGCACGCTGACAGACTCTTCCAAACTGCTAAAGCCTCTTCTGGTGTTCTCCTTCATCATCTGTGCCATCATATGTGGCTTAACCCGCATTATTCAGCACAAGAACCACGCCATAGACGTTTACCTGGGATTCCTACTAGGAGGGGGCATCGCTGTTTACCTAGTGAGATCAATATAAGCTATTTAATAGCATTTTAAAGAAATTTCATGAGACAAAGGGTCTGGGTAATGCGATTTACGTGCACTTCTACAACATAAAATGTAGATACCATGATTTAGGCCCCCCAACACTGCATGTTTTCCATGTCTTCTTAATCAAACACACCTGATTCAGATCTTCAGCTCATTAGTTGAGACTCCAAGACTTGAAATGGGTGTGTCAGACAAAGGAGAGATGCAAAATGTGCAGTGTTGGGAGGCCTCCAGGAACGTGGTTGGGACCACTGATTTAGACCCCTGCCCTGTACATTTTGTACGTCTCCCTTATTAGACACACCCAAATTAGGTCTTGCAGTCTGTACTAATAAGCTGATGATTTGAATCAGGTGTGTTAAATGAGGGAGACATGCAAAACGTGCAGGGCAGGGGTGGCTCCAGGACAGGTTTGAAAACCACCAATTTAGCCAACTAGGACATATTCCTGGATCACACTTTTGTTGGTTCTGGAACAGCATTCTCATCAAACAATCATAAGCCAAGCCAGTGCCCTAAAATCAAAAGGAATCAGACATTTTTTCATGCTCTAAATTCAAACCCTAAGCCTAACCACAAAATCAAACTAGTTGACAGAAAAGTTGTTCCAGGACCAGAAAGGGAATTGGACATTCTTCATGTTCCAAAATCCAGCCCTAAGCCTAACCATAAAACCTATCTAGTTGACAGAATTGTTCCAGGACCAAAAAGGAATTTGGACTTTCTTTATGCTCCAAACTCCAGCCCAAGGCCTAACTATAAAATAAACCTTGCTGACAAAAAAGTTGTTCCAGGGCCAAAAAGGGAATCAGAAATTATTTCATTCTCCAAACTCCAGCCCAAGGCCTAACTATAAAATCAACCTTGCTGACAGAAAAGTTGTTCCAGCGCCAAAAAGGGAATCAGAAATTATTTCATTCTCCAAACTCCAGCCTTAGACCTAACAATAAAATCAAACTAGTTGACAGAAAAGTTGTTCCAGGACCAGAAAGGGAATTGGACTTTCTTCATGTTCCAAACTCCAGTCCTACGCCTAACCATAAAATTGGATGAGTTGACAGAAAAGTTGTCCAGGACCAAAAAGAGAATTGGACTTTCTTCATACTCCAAACTTCAGCCCTAGGCCTAACCATAAAATCAACCTAGTTGACAGAAAAGTTGTCTAGGACCAAAAAGGGAATTTGACTTTTTTTATGCTCCAAACCCCTGCTCTAGGTTTAACTTCAAAATTGAACTAGTTGATAGAACATTTGTTCTAGGACCAAAAAGGGAATTGGATTCTTCATTCTCCAAATTCAGCCCTAAGCCTAACCCTAAAATCGAACTAGTTGACAGAAAAAATGTTCCAGGACCAAAAAGGGATTTGGACTCTTTTCATGCTCCTAACTCTGGCCCTAAGCCTAACCCTAAAACCAAACTAGTTGACAGGAAAGTTGTTCTTGGACCAAAAAGGAATTTGACTTTTTTCATGCTTCAAACTCAAGCCCTAAGCCTAACCCTAAAATCGATCTAGTTGACAGAAAAGTTGTTCCAGGACCAAAAAGAATGTTGATTCAGGAACATGTACTCAAGTACATTGTGTTACTCAAACCCTTATTATTAAGAATGTTAGGAAATACCAACAAAATATTGTTTTTTTCCATCCAGGGTTTGTTTGCTGTAGGAAACTTCCAACCGAGCAAGCAGAAACAGACAAGTCAGCTTAACGTTCAGGATTATCGTCGAACTATGGCTGACCTTTGCCAGCAGGGTCACCACCTACCTGCCAAGAGCTGCAGTGGCAGCGACGGCCTCTCATCTTCATGCTCCGAGGGCATCCTGCACCGCAACACCCAACACCACCAGGCTGGATCCTTTAGCAGCCTTAAAAGACCAAGTGGAGATGTGGAGGTCATCACCCGCAGTCCTCCACACAAGGAGAACATGGTGACCTTCAACACCTTGCCCAGAGTGCATACATCTGCCATGGATGAGTCTTCCTTTCGCAATGCCACCATCCACACATCCTCGATAGATTCGAGTCGATCGAAGCAGCTGCTAATGCAATGGAAGAGTAAGAACGAGAACCATAAACACTCCCTGCATGTCATGGAAATCGGACCAGGACAGTCTCCTCCAAACAGCATGGACATACGCTGCAATTCCGAACCCTCTGCTGTGGGAATCAACGGTGAACATCAGGGACCTGGAACCCCGTACCTAAAAATGGCCACTGGAAGTACAACACTACCAAGCAACCCCAGCGGGATTGCTGGCGGTGCTCGGATGCCTGTTCAGTCTCGGCCTGGTTCCTCACAGTTGGTGCACATCCCAGAAGAGGCACAGGAGAACCTGGGTGGCTTGCCAAATAGCAGTAACGCTCGTGACAAATGGCTTAAAAGCATTGAAAGGACTGGAGAGAAGGTTGGGGAAGTACCGGTGGTTAGGACTAACTCCAATGGCCAACCACGCATCATGCAGGTCATTGCGATGTCCAAGCAGCAAGGTCTCCTTCAGGGAAGTTCTCCCAGTTCTGAAAGCAGCAGCCACACCAGTTCCACAGCACCTTTGCAGCGCTACAAGAGCCTAACTGAGGAGTCTGGAGGTCAAGGCAGCACTGGAGCCATCATTCGGGTGGAAGCCCATCCAGAGAATGGCCGACCCTTAGTGCATGCGCATTCCACGGATGGAAGTGGCTCCTGGACGTGGAAGTCCCAAAGCAGCTTTAGACAGTCATTTGAGCTCAATGACTTGAATCGAGACTCGGAGAGCTCAGAATCCGTGAGGGATGGGAACAGTTCTACGGATAGAAAGAAGAATGGCTCTCATGCTCCTAAAGTCGTCGCAGTGCCAACTGTCCCTACTGTATCTACAGCAGGTGGTGACCACCATCCCAACCAGACCATTTCCACCATCCGAATCACTCCTATGGAAATGACTGAATCTGGTCCCGAGAGTCGCGATTCGAGCTTGCGGAGAAAAACAAGGATCCTTATTCCTGAAAGAGGAAACAGTCCAGACAATACCAGAAACATTTTTTACAAAGGAACATCCACCACCCCAGTTTTCAAAGAGTAGTCAGGAATTATCTTTACACAAAAAAAAAAAAAAAGAAACCTGACAAGGTTGGGTGTTATGTAGACGACATGCTACGTTTTACGCATCTCTGATGACGTCACTCATTATGCATGAGATGATTCACTGACTTCAAATTATAGGACAGCGAGAAAAGCACAAAACCAGGTTTTGGTCGTAATTCTGTTTACTTTTTGGAAATGGTCTTACCTTTAGTGAAACACTGTGAAGCTGGAACTGTGACCGTGCCAAGATTTGAACTGCAACACTGTATTTAAGTATTTAACATCTCAGATATCTTAAAAGATTTTCCATATAGTCATACTTTCACTTATTCATACACTAATAACTATGCTAGCTGAAACTCTTATTTTTGTATTCTGTAAATAACTTTTAAACTTGGTGCTGCCCAATTCTGAGAACTTTATGTATAAACAAGTTAAGAAGAAAATAGAAAAAAATGTGCAGTGCACTCTTATGAAAACTGTGTCATTTGGAATTTCTTATGACCATAAGTGCTTAGAATATTCTCTGTAGCAAATGATAGTCATAAAATGACATGCACTTCACGTTTACTACTTGCAATACAAATACTTTACATACCGTATGTACTGTATCTGTAGGAATTTGTACGTAAAATGTACATTTTAATAGACACATAAAAAGGTTTGTTTTAGAAATACAATGATATTGTATATATCAGTGTCTATCCAAGAGTAAAAAAATAACTTTACGTACAAATACCAGTGAATACTAATGAGATTTATTACTTCCATTTAACACTATTATTGTGAAAAAAAAACATTATTATTGCACCTAATGTCTATCTTTCACTTATTTTTCAAATGTATATCTGCAAACAGAATTAATTTTACTTGTTTCCTATATAATTCTGATTTTATGTCATTTATGTCTTATTTTAGGGTTAGCTGGATTAGTAGCAAAACAATATTCCACATTAATTTTCTAACTGTGGTTATACCACTGTGAGTTCCAGCTTTTTAGGCCAAACAGTCATATTAAATGTTTTATATACACTTGTATAGCCCACAAAAAAAAAAAGGAAAATGGCTTTACTGTTCACAAAGAGATTTGCAAAGAGCAAAAAGCTGTTAAAAACTACAGCAGTGATATTTAATTCCATGTTAATTTACTGTGTAACTTTTTATAAACTGTAAATTAATGTGCCAAAGGGTATTTTAAAGGGAAGATTCTGTTTTGAAACATTTCTATAGAAGTCTGTATTCTTATAAACCACAAACTCTTTCAGCACAGCTGTAGCCAGTGCATGGTAGTTTGATATTTCACATTTATTTTTGGTTTCCTTTTTGTAAATTATGCATTTGTGTAGCAGCTGCATATGTGATTATTTATACCGAATATAAATGACTTGTTGACAATCTTTATAGCTGAAATCACACCAGAATACACTGTATGTTATCTCTAACATGTCAAGAGATTGTTTGGATACCCGTTAATGTGCGCTAACGATTTTAGAAATGCATTAAGCATGCTGGTAGCAGTGTGTGTGTGTTTTCCGAGGAACGTTTTACTCAGTAGCACTCTGTGTAACTGTCATCGACACAGTGACGTGAGGTTCGGTTTGGATAGGAATGGATCGAGTCGAACCTGTTACAGTGATGTTACATGTTAATGTTGCGGCGACCTGACAGAAAAAAAACATCAAACCTTGTTGATGTACGTCACCTCTGAGAATACAAACAGTTTGTTTTTAACGTTACATGGTTCTGTTTTACTCCAGTAACAGGGTAGATGAAGAAAAACTGTGCTGTATCAGTGTTTGAATAAACATTTGCCATTTAAAACGGCTGAGTTTCTTTAATAATGAATTGTCTGTACATTTGTAATGGCACTTTCCACAAATAGGGTACAAAATAGGCATTGGAACACTTAAAAAAAAGGTCAAACTAAATATTAATTTGTTTCAAAACTTAATTTGTTTTTTTTATATTAACAATATTAACTAAACATAAATACAATTTATTTTCTATTAAAAAGCAAATCAAATAAAAAGTAAAATAATTCAAATAAATAGATTAGGGGTTGACCAATGCAGATACCGATTATTTCAGATCAAGTAGAATGATAACCGATATTTTGAACCTATATATATGTCTGGTGTCAAAATTATGAACAGCAAGGACCTGGACAAAAAATGATTTGATTGACAAATTGGTTTGTGATCGATACCAATAAGCATAAAATCGCTTAATATCTGCTCCGATAATCGTCCAGGGGTGCGTTTCCCAAAAGCATCGTTATCCAACTATGGTCGCAAGTTCCGTCGTTACCAACATAGTTCAACAATTCGGTGTTTCCCGAAACCATAGTTCAAACGAACATTCGCAAACAGCATCACAAACTTACGTGGTTGGAACTACATCTCTCGACCTGTGGTTAGAAGCATAGGTCCTTGTTGGTAAGACATATGGGCTCAATAAATTATGCTCTTGGGCACAATAAGCAAGCTAACATGTAGTAAAGTCTATATCTTTCACTCGATCTAATTATAAATGCATTTTAATCTATGCATTTTTAACCTTCCTCTGTAAGCGCATTTTTCTGAATAGTGCACATGCGCATAAATGCCTAAGGGAACCCCGGAGTATGACGTATGGGGAACCCGCAATGAATCAAACATCAAAAAAAGTGAAATGACAGGGAACAAAAAATAGTAAATTAGTCATCAGGTGCCATGTTCAATATAGCTGCATTTTAGAGATCTCTAATAAGTTAAATAACATAAGTTATTACTCTGTGATGTCATTAACCACGGCCCTACACTGTTGAACTAATGTGGTTCAAACGACGGAGATGCGACCGTGTTCGGGAAACAGTCCTGACTAGCTAGTTTGTTTCCACAACAATGCATCGTATTATGGAGGTTAATCAGCGAGTTACTACATTGTACGGGAAACGCACCCCAGGCTGATAATTAGGTGAACCCTAATTGTGAGAGATACCGATAACCATAAAAAATGCTTAATATTGGGGCCGAATAATCATCTGACCGCATTATATATATTGTGACTGGTACCGATAACCATAAAAATACCTAATATCGGTACCGATAATCGGCCCTATATATAGGGACAGATATCAATAACCATAAAAATGCTTAATACTGGCACCGATAATCGGGCGACCCCTAATTCCCCCTATTGGTAAGAGATACCAATAACTATAAAAAATGCTTAGTATCAGCACCGATAATCAGCCCTATATATAGTGACAGATAACTGATAAACATTAAAATGCTTAATATTGGGGCCAAATAATTGTCTCACAACGCTATATACAGTATATGGTACCGATAACCAAAAAATGCTTAAAATCAGTGCCAATAAACATCCCTATATATGTAGTGACACATACTGATAATCATACAATTGCTTAATATCGGGGCCGAATAATCGTCTGACCGCGATATATATATTGTGACTGGTACCGATAACCACAAAAATGCTTAATATCAGCACTGACAATCGGACAGGCTGATAATCGTGCAACCCCTAATTATAAAGTGACAGACACCGATAACCATAAAAAGGCTTAATATTGGCACCGATAATCAACCCTTTTTATAGTGACAGATACCGATAACCATAAAACTGCTTAATATCGGGGCCGAATAATGGTCTGATCGCACTATACATATTGTGACTGGTACTGATAACCATAAAAATGCTTAATATCCGGGCCAAATAATCGTCTGACCGCGATATATATTATAACTGGTACCCATAACCATAAAAAATTCTTGATACGGGCACCGATAATTAACCCTTTTTATAGTGACAGATACCGATAACCATAAAACTGCTTAATATCCAGGCCAAATAATTGTCTGACCACATTATACACCATATTATAACTAGTACCACTAACCATACAAATGCATAATACTGGCACCATTAATCTGCCCTGTATATAGTGACAGATATTGATCACCATAAAAATGCTTAATACTGGGGCCGAATAATCGGTTTGTGACCAATACCAATAACCATAAAAATGCTTAATATCGGCGCTGATAATCAGGCGACCCTTAATTATAAAGTGACAGATACCAAGAACCATAAAATTGCTTAATATCGGGGCCAAATAATCGACTGATTGTGCTATATATATCGTGACTGGTATCGCTAACCATAAAAATGCTTAGTATTCTTTTTGCAATTCATCAGATTATGCCAAAATAATAACACTATGATATTTAATTGTTGGATACTGGATATTCTTGGAAAGTGCCTCACACTGTATGTTTCTTCATCATTATTGTCATAAAAATGTATAAATATTATGGTGTGAGGATGATATCTCTGTCAGCAGAGAACTGTCAACATTCATACATGAATATGACAGACTGTGGGTCGAATGCAAATTAAGGCGTAACGCGTTTAAATCGTTGCCTGTGGTCTTTTGTCCATTCTCGAAAATACTCTCTGTCAGAAAATTAGCACGGTCAGATAGCTCACATCCCTTCCCCTACACCATCCTATGTCTCTTGCATTAAGCAAACCAAAGCTGGCATGCAAAGCTCGCTTTATCCATGGCTATGCATTTAATTGAGGATGTTTTAAAAGAAACATTAATTTCACACCAGATCAAGAATATGCGGCACCACGCAAACACACACAAATCTCCCTTCATGATCCGGGAACCCTGGTCTCGTTAAGACTGCCATGTGTAATTATCATCGTACAGTATAAAGTAGGTCAGTGAATTGACCTGAATTGAATGTGAGCCCTGCCAGATACAACTCATCTCTCATGAACCGATGAAGTACACCAAAGGAAAATAAAACTATATAAACTCAACAATGGAAGCTCTGGATCACACAGAAACACTGAGAGCCGTTATCTTATTAGCTTCCATAGTGTCAACATATTTTTACTGCAGTCTCTACAGTTTTTTTTTAGGAACCATAATTTAATAGTACAGCTAGTATATAGTTAGTAAAACTATGGATAGCCTTTCATTACTGTAGTTTGAATAAATACCACAGTACCATGCTAGTTAGAGATGAAGTAAAGGAAATCCCTAAGAAACTTGAAGAAACCTGAAATCTGTGAAGCTAACATGCTAAAGCTAATGATGTGGATTCCCAAGGAAATGACAGGTAAATGCAAGCAACTATTGCTTTTAAATTATTTGGTATTACCTTGTGTCTGAAAGATGAGGAATTTAGTTTAGGTTATGTTTTGTTGAATAATGTATTAGATATGAATTAATAATTAATGTGAGGTGCCTGACATTCAAACTGATACAAAAACAATGGGATCAAATATGCATAAGTGATACAGTAGATGGAAAAAGAATGATTGGTCAAGTGATGGCAGACTCATCTGAAATCAGAGGGCATGAAATTCATAAATAGAAATAGCTGAAGACTGTAGTTGTGTTGTGGATAATTTAACAACTGTGCTAGCATGTCCACATTTTTTCACAAATCAAAGCTCACACAATTTGAGCAATTAAAAATGCACCCCGCTTTATATTAGGTGGCCTTAATTACTATGTACTTACATTTAAATTCATTTGGTACAATGCACTTATTGTGTACATGTTTTTACATTGTACTTACATTTAAAAAAAACACCTGCATGTAATTACATCTGTAATTAATTTATGCAAATACATTTATAATTACGCTGTTGACCCGCCCCTTAAACCTACCCATACCACCAAGCCTATCCCTAACCTTACACGTATCCCACCAAAGTAGCAGCAAAAGTGTTTTGCAATACAACATTAACAAAATAAGTACATTGTACTTACTTTTTCATGCAAGTACACACTAGTTAAGGTCACCTAATATAAAGTGGGACCAAAAATGCTTATATTTGTTAACTAATTCGTTCATGTTGCTGAACGAGACTCAAAGGTCCGAGTCGGTAAAATGATCCGAACTTCTCATCATTACTACGACTTCATCGTCTGTGTACTCCGGCTAAAAACGGTAGAGAATGGTGAAAAACTCCATCTTGTTTTCTCCTACAACTTCAGAATCGTCCGACATCATTGTACCTTTTTGCTTGTAAACAGCGTTTGACTTACTTGCACTTTCTTAGTCTTTGCGCGTTCGCTTTGTAAACACTGGGTCTGTGGCTCCGCCTACGTTCGGCGTGACCTTTCGACATTATTCAACAGTACGTGGACGTGCATCCCAGAACTTGTGCTACACAAGCTTTTGAGCTTAAAAAGTATACAAAATGTTATTTTCAAAAAAAAAAAAGACCGATTGTTTCGCTAGATAAGACCCTTCTTCCTCGGCTGGGATCGTTTAGAGCCCTTTGAAGCTGCATTTAAACTACATTTTGGAATTTCAAATCGGGGCACCAATGAAGTCCACTGTATGAAGAAAAATCCTGAAATGCTTTCCTCAAAAACCATAATTTCTTTACGACTAAAGACAAAAAGACATGAACATCTTGGATGACAAGGGGGTGAGTAAATTATTTGTGAATTGTTGTTCTGGAAGTGGACTTCTCCTTTAAGTAAGGTTAAGTTAGGTAAATTGTGAAATTTGCGTGCCAACTTGATGTCCTTGTTTTAAAACCGCAACCTTCCAATTCCATTAGAAATTAAAATGCTAATGAATGCCCTTTAAGTGCAGCAGTGACCTTAACGGAACCTCAGCATCACAGTTTATTTATATAGCGCCAATTTCATATTTACCTCATAGCATATGAGCACTGAAAGGTCAAAACTTCAAGTCATGTTGTATAGGATATGGGCAGCAATGGCAGAGGGGCAGTTGGGACATGAAATAAAGGCCTCATTGTGAGAGCCAGTGGTTTGTCCAGTTTAAAAAGCCAGCCACTTACATGGTTTCTTTACACTTTGGGTGATTCATGGCCTGTGGGTATGCATGGATCAGTACACAATGTAGAATGCAATTGAATTTGATTTCAATTTAACCGAATGCAAATGCATTAAAGATGCTTCCAGTATTTCCTGCAGGCTGTTTTGAACAGTTTTTACTAACGGATGATTGCATAATATTTGATGATTGGATGAATTTCAGTGTTTTGTACAACCATAGGCTGCGCAATCTTGAAACTCATCGATTTCTATTGTTGAATGGCGACACATTAACCATTCCAAGATGGCGGACACGTTGTGTCCGGAGCAGTCGAATGTGGCTTCTACCTATACTGTACTTCTACCTATCTATGGCAGTAAATGTAACATACAAACAACACAATGATTTAAAACTGAAAGTCAGAGATGCTGTCTTAAATACTGTGCCTAGTGCACATTACAGAGACATTGCACAGTGACGTGGTGGCGTCAAAGTACAAAGGCTTCAAGTAACTTTCATTTGCAGTTTCTTCATCCCTGAGGACCATGTGCAATTCTCACTCTAGTTGATGGACTATAGTTAGTATGCATGATAGTGAAGATGTCTTTTCATTTTCATCCTCAGGGACGTACAGCATTTCAACACATTTAGCTGAGGTACATTCTCCATAACAAACACATTCAGCTTTAGAGAGGTAAGGGAACTTTTTCAATTCATTTTATGGAGTACCTGCTCTTCAAACAGCCTCTACTACCTCAATACAATTTAACTGTCTAGAGTCTAGACGGCTGCTCCATCAATATAGTGGTGTAGACAGACAGATATTGACATTGAAAACATCTCTGGATCTCTTAGATCTCTAATGGATACTACAGTTCCTTACAATGGTCTGGACTGACAACACTTGTGGAATCTTCAATTCGTAGAACTTTTAAAAAATATTTTGTGATGGAGAAAAACAGACCTTCAGAAAATATATGAATCTCATTGAGGTTAGTGTTTTTAAGCATTTTACAGGTTTTCCAAAATAATAACTCAAGACAGTTGCAATTTAAACAATATATTTTATGTGAGAACTTATGTTCAGCTATTTTTTTTAATAGTTAACTTTTAATTATTTTTTAATTATTCAGATCATCTGTCATTAAAGTTCAGTAAATATTGGTCACAGATTTTGAAAAGACACTGCCTACATTGTTGCAACACAACATATTTTAAATTCATTTAAAATTATTACTTTACTAATACATATTTCACGTGCCTGCATTTTTTGTAATTGATCATTGTACATTAATTCTCATATTTTAACATACTGATGAAAACACTGACTGATTTTTCAAACTTTAACCAAGGGCTACTGGCAGATTCATGAGATTTGTGCTGTGGATCATGTCATCCTAAACACCTCTGAATTTTTCATGAACAGCCCGCAACATGCCACAGGCAAGCTGGCGTTTTATTAATAAAAAGCTCACTGGCTTGATGCAGAGGAGGCAGCGACAGGGATTTCAAACATCATTCAGCATTTTTTTGGAATGCATTCTATTACTGGAAATAAAATTAAAGTAAATGTGGAAAATTCAAGAACCTGGTATTTTCAATGATTGTGTCATTTAAAGCAAAATATTTCATTAGAATTTTTTTTTGCACTGATGAATTATGCTGGAATGTTTATTAATAATATAAATAGGAATGATTTGGATTTCATGCTGACTTTGCAATGTTTTATGAAGTGAAATAATTCAATAAATTTAGCTGCAACCAGCGATTACCGGGTTTCAGGCGCTTTAAGGCATTTAAGCAAATATGGAAAAAGACATATTGTTTAGCAAGCCCGTAACCACCTAAATCAATGACTGGAATGAAAAAAAGCATTTTTGGCAAATCCAGGTACTTCGCCATAGAAATATGTTTTTTTAAACGTGTATAACTGTTTTAGTGGCAGCTGTGGTCCGATCTCCTTAAAACTTTGCACGCTTGTTTAGTCTTATATGTTCAGCAGGTTTTGTGAAGTTTTGAGTTTTCCTTTAGGCTTTATAGGATTTTGGGTAAATTTGGACAGGCCCTTTTTCTGAATGACCCCATTATATCCTCCCAAAAGGTAAATTTCAACATTTTTTGATAATTAATATCTGAGAGAGTCCAGAGAATTGTATTGGAGTGTTTTTTTTTTTCAGATTGAGGAAAAAACCTAGGACTAGTTCGCAAAAGTAGTTTTTGACATCTTCTCAATCATTTTACAAACAATTTGATTGACAGCAGCGGTTCTAGAGGCAAAGTTGTCCAGAATGAGGAATTCTATCGTATGATACGAATATCATGTGAAAAACCACACAACATACAATAATTTACGCTGATTTCTTGAAAATTTCTTTCAGATCTTTTGGGGCCATGAGTCAAACAGATGCTCAAATTTTGTCTGCCAATGGCGACCATGTTTTTTTGAGATACACAAATGCCCTTATAGACACTTGTGGCCAAGCTCCACTATTTTTTTCCTGTGACCTCAGATTGAGCTCTTACATAAGTGTTTGGTGGAGATATCTCATTCTGTTCAGGAGCTATAGGCATTTTACTAAAAGTGTCCCTGCCTCTTTCAAACGTTTTGGCGTCCCTTTGCAACAGTGAGTCGAAAGTTCATTTTTTTGGTAATCATTGATAATTACTCTACACAAAATCTTTCTGCACTGGTTTGGTTCCAATCGGGCGAAAACCTAGGAGTAGTTCGTAAAAGTAGGTTTTACAAAAAATGAGGCATGCGTTTTATGCGTCATGAGCCAAGGACTTGAGTCTGCGACTGACGATTTAGGAGTTATGAGTGATTTTGTACTTTTGTTCGCTGTAGCGCCCCCGTCAGGCCGTTTGGGGTGAGCCTCGGTCACGTTGTAGGCAGTGTGAGTACTACCACCCCTCCAAGTTTCGAGTCTCTATGACTTACGGTTTGGTCTGCACAATCAGTTTTATGTGGAGATCGCAACGAAGCTAACAATTACAATATGTCCTTGAATCCCTAATAAACAAATTGGAGAGTGTTGTGGAAGGAAATACTGCAAAGTCTAGCAGAAAGTACTGTCCATTCTGATCTACATTAAACAATAATGAATGTTTCTCAAAAAGACACTGCTGTCATATAGAATAAATCTAAGGATCTTGTTCAGACATACTGTTGTTTTAGACAAAACCACAAACTGGGTCACGTATGATGAGATATGAAATGTTAATTATTTCTGTGAGTGATATTTTGCCAGTTTTACCTTTACTGCCATGGCATCAAACAGTAAACTGTGGCTCATGATTGTCATCCTGCCATCAAACTTCCAGAAGAGTCTTCATTATTTTTGGATCCTGAAAGAAATACATAAAACAGTATGTATGTGCTTGAGGAAGATTGGATAATACATTTCTGTTAACCAGCATTGCAATGCACTCCAATAAACACTGAACAACACTGAATCATGTTAAATATCCAAATCAATCAGATCCTTTCTTGTTCTTACTATTCTAGCAAAGGTTTAAAAACATTAGTAACTCCTGACCTGGATTTATATTTGGTTGTTTCTGGATTATTCCTGTTTTGTTGTACCAACTCTGCATTGTTGCTGATTTTATGCAACCTTGAACTGACTCTGAATTGAATTAATTATGCAATTAAGTATAATTATGTAAATTTATGTGAGCATTTTTTTGCTCTATTTTAATGAACTCCACAAAAGCTGTCTATCTCTCTGCTCATCTATGGATAGATTTACTTTCAGACAGACACTGAAGGTTTTAGGTGTGATTCTCATGGGAGGTAAAACTGTTTGTTAGCAGCCTACAATCGAATCGTTAGAAACAGATGCATTTGCTCAGCCTCATCTCTGTAGGTGTTCTGTGACTAAAACACAAACTGACATCCGAAGAGCTGAGATATGGACTTGTACAACAGGAATGTTTAGACTGACTAGGGGGTCTGAAAAGAACCTGATGATCGTTCTATGAACGTATAGCTCACCTGACTGCAAGTTATAAGAAATTAAATCCTCAAACTAGCATAAAAAAAGGGTGTTTGGTTGTCAGATTGAATTACATTTATTTTCATCACACTTCTTGTTTGGATCTATGAAACTGTTAAGTCCTAGACTCACCTTAACACCTGCATATTCTCATTAATATACACACATCATAAAGTGTTGGCCTCATTTCTGACATATGACACATGGTGCTTTTTCACACACGGCGTTGCACGGCTAGCAGTGCGGTGAGCTGTGAAGCTAATTGCCACAATGTTCTCTTAAGCACCGTGCTGACATTTAGAGAGCGATGGCCAGACGTACATTTCAATTCAGTTTATGAGGATGAAAGTGGATTTTGATTTATCAAAGTAGCACACAAGCTTGAACAATCATTCTGTCTCAAGTTATTAGCTACTAACCTTTTACATCATTAAATCAAGTTTTTTTTTTTTTTTTTTTAATAAAAATAACATACAAACAATATTTTATTCATCAATGAAACCTGAAAATAATAATAATATAAATGTTTTTTAAGCAGCAAATCATAATATTATAATGATTTCTGAAGGATCACGTGACTGGAGTAATGGTGCTAAAAATTCAGCTTTGAAATCACAGGAATAAATTATACTTTAAAATATATTCAAATAAAAAATATTTATTTTAAATACTAAAAATATTTCAAAATTGTACTGTTTTTGCAGTACTTTGGATCAAATAAATGCAGGCTTGGTGAGCATGAGAGACTTCTTAAAAAACATTAAAAATCTTACTGTTCAAAAACTTTTGGCTGGTAGTGTATTTAGCCAGAATACATAGCTTCTTTTGAATGGGCATAAAAAAACATGTTTTTGTCAAGCTTTTCTTTTCTTTTTTCAATCTGCAGAGCATGTAGTTACAACATCTACCAGCAGAGGCTAACCACAGGACATGCCATCACCCAAACCTTGACCTCTTGCCTGGCCTCATGCTTTTCCTTTTTTCTCTCACCTTATTTATTATGCCATCTATTTTTTCTCTTGCTGTGTGTCTGGTTAGGGGACAGTCAGGAGATTTATAACCAGTTTAGATGGGACATCAGGTCATACTTCTGCTGCTGCTGCTGCATGGGTGAACAGGTGCATGGGTGCTAGATCTGCAATGGAAAGGAGAAAATGGAAAACAGAAGAAAAAGTGTCTAGATGGAAGAGAGATGAATTCAAATAAACAGCAAAATTCACAGCAAAAGAATGTGTTTTATAAATCAAACATATGCAAATATATAGGTATTTCATAAAAGAGATTCATAGATAATTTCCCACATTCATAATTCTTCATCGTGTGTAAGTATTTCAGTTCTGTTCTTCACAATCAGATGGGTGCTGAAGATCAGTTGAGTTTTCCTGTCATCTGCTGGTGGCTGGTGCTCACTACAGATACAAAGCAAGATATCAGCACTGGATGAGAGAATATTTTAATTTATAAATGAGAAATTCATTAGGATTATAACAACCCCCTTGTTTACATCAGAGTATCGCCAATATAGCCGCACATATGGGTAACTAACCAAACCGTGATGTAAGTGCAAACCCTCTGTAGGCCCTTTTTAATCTTAAATAAAAAGTATGCATGCTTGATAATTCAAATGTCTGTGCCACTTTTAAACAGTTGAAACTACACACAGCTAATAGACCACATGGATTTAAAAATGCTTGGGTATTAATACTGAAACTAAATAAACATGTTTAAACAGTTTAAAAGTGTCATGGGCATTACTCTCTAATCAAAAATAAAGAAGACCTGATTGCTGGCCAGATGATATCACACAAGAGGAATGCTCATATCAGGCTGGAGAATGTTATAGAACCCTTGCCAGAGATTCACTTCCCTCTACAAACCTTTGATCCAGCCATTACATGGGCAGAAATGCAGGCCTTCAGCTCCTAAATCCCACCACACACCAGCAAAGCCACGTTTGTAAATCCAACACAGGTGGGAGATTGTTTTGGTATTTCCTGACGAGAAACAGGTTGAAGCTTGTATTTATCCATACATTGATACTGATGGTTTAAATAAATAACTCGTTTTTCTGTTTTTTCTAGAAATGTAGTGAAACTAAATATATGTAAACGAAGTTGAGCATAAGTATAATCAGCTGGAAAATAGAAGTGAAAATGTATAATTTAGTAGTACAATTATTTAAATTGAGCCTGTTACATTATTACCTATTACGTATTAGTAACTATATACACATACCTCTTAAAGACCAGAATTTGGCAGAAAGGTTAGTTGGCAGAATAAATGCTCACATTCTCACTCTGTGGTGTGTTACAATGGCGTCGACAGTCTTATTTTCCTCTTCATATAACTCCTATGGAAATCGAGTATAAGTGTTTTAAACATTAAAGACTTGGCACATCAAAGATATTCACAAACTAAGACGCCTTTTTGTGATTTATTTGATTGTTTCTCTCAAACAAGAGGGTTTTTGAACAAAGCTATAGAAAACGGTGACATATGAGCCATACTTCAGTTCCCAACAATGCGACGTCATATGAATAAATAATGCAGATGATTATTCTGCTACACTTGCATTGTAGAATTTACTGTTTATTGCTTCACTTGTGCTATTTATTATGTATCTGCTGTAGTAATATTATATTAAATGTCATGTGGTGATTATTCAGAGCTATCTTTGACTTATTTTTAGTTTGTCAACATTATATAGGATTTGCACTTAGGTCAGTTACCCGGATGCGCAGCCATATTGGCGATACTGGCATATAAACAACTGCATTGATTGCACGTTAATGTAGTATTGAATACGTTGTTCTGCTAATTTTTGCTGTCTAAACCACTGGAAAAAAACATGTGGAAGCTGCTAAATCATATTGAAAAATGAAAGTAAACAGGACTCAAGGACTCAATATTTTGACAAACCAAAGTTAATAGGTGGTAAAGATACATACCTGAACGGAAATGATAAGGACCAGGGTTGCCAGGTTTTCACAACAAAACCTGCTCAACTGCTATTCAAAACTAGCCCAATTGCGTTTCGAAGGGGTCCCCAGTTTGAAATCGCATCCCGGGGGATAAAATACACATTTTTTGTCGAACCACCCCTGGTAAATTCGTATTTCATTGGCTAAATATGACGTTATTGGGGTCGCCTCAACCCGCAGACATCAAAAAATTACAATAGGCTTGTTAAGTGATGACGTAATGCGTCCATTGAACACACCAACGAACGCTGTTTCCAAGTCATTTCAGCAGCCGTTTATGAGCACTGTTTATTCATATTAAACATATACGCTAAACATTTTCAAATTTACAGTGAACACTACAGTCTCCGTGCTCACAGCGTCCCAAAACACATTTTTTTCATTTTATATTTTCATTGTATGACTATCTGGGATTTCGGTGTGGAGTTAACGGGTAGGGTTAAAATTTTTTGTTTGTATTATATCACATTGTGAATGCATAAATAGTACCGTTTGTTGTTTTCTCGTGTCATCTTACAGAGCGTTTGGACCCGGAAGTCACAGAAGAGGTGACGACGCCAGACTTGACCGTTTTCAGCAGCAATGATTAGCAAAATATGCGAGTTTCGTTCGGTTCACTGGCACTTTTTAAGCTAAGTACTGCCGTGGAAACACTCTTGTGATTTGTGGGCAGTATTATGAACCTTTATAGCTTTTTTTTTCAATATATATAAGCAGCGTTTCAATTATAATATAACGTTTACAGTTTATTCACTATTACAATCAAATAAGAAATTAAGTCACATGTTTCCAAGGCATTTCCAGGAAAAAATAGCGGCGAGAATAACGTGGAAATAACGGTAAGTTGTTAAATTAATCAAATGAGACATCAGCTAGTCTCTGAAGAAAATGTACCATGTTTTTACTATAGTAAATAGTTTAACGATAGCGTTTGTAAAAAACCATAGTAGCCTCAAATTTACTATTGTCTGAGACTCCATGAAATGTAGGTTAATATTATAAACTGTAAAATGTAATATAAAAAATGACGCTTTTGACTGATTTATTTATTTATTTATTCATTAAAGTATATCTGCATTTATTTAATTATTTAAGCATTTAATTATTTATGCATTTCTACATTTATTTATTCATTTATTTATTTCTACATTATTTATGTATTTATTTATTTATTTATTAATTTATTTATTTATACTTAAGTCATTTCTCGTCCTCCATATCAATGTTCTTCTGGGATTCGTAAAATTAAAGTATGGACAGTTACGCTCGGACATGTCCGTTGAGTGGAATCGATTCCAGCGACTCGGAATCGACGAATCAATTCTTTTAGAATCGACTCCCAGTCTTACCCGGCCCCATTCAGAGCAACCGTGCGGCGGGTTTTTCAGAGGCAAGCAAGCAACATTCATTCACCATTCACATTTTGCTCAAATTCCAGTTATTTCTGTTAGAACATAGAAATAATAGGCTCTTGTTCTGCTCTCACTGCAGGGTTTTCTGGCTGCCATGGCAACAGTATCGGTATCAAAAACGACTACAGCTGACAGCTGGAGGTTTGTAGGGTTTCATGATCATAAACATCCTAAACGCTGTAAGGAATATGTGTCAAACTTTATATGCTTATTTTATACTTTATATCCACGTGGTATTGTGGTTCATACGTGTACAATGCGATTCATATACTGTACTGCTGTGTTATTTTAGAAAGCTTTATAGAAATGCATCAGAAACGTCAATAACTCTAAAATGTACGCAAAAAAAAAGGTAATTAATGAGTCGGTTTACCCTCTCCGGTGACTTTAAGCATGAAAACATTGAAACTAAGGCAGAGATAAGTGGATTAATAGAACATGGCGTGTATTGATCTGAATGTCTACTGCATCAACTGTTTTGTCGGTTTTCATGCAAATCTAACAGTAAACAGTAAATGCACTCACACAGATCAGTGTAACTCTATTACACCCACACACATGGATTCAAGTATTCCTGCACTACAGTTTCACACCATAAACACATTAGGCCAGCTCCAGTTCTGACTGAGCTGATTTCCCAAATGAATTATTGAGTAATTGGTTGCACAGTAAAATCTACATACTGCTTCTTTGAATGAAAACTATTTTATTCAGCAAGGATACATTAAAATAATCAAAAGTGATAGTAAATACATTTCTAATGTTTATAGTGTTTCTATTTCAAATAAGTGCTCAACAATAAGAAAAGTTCTTGAGCTGTAAGATTAGCATATTAAAATGATTTCTGTATGTTCATGTGACACTGAAGACTGGAGTAATGATGCTGGAGTAAATAACATTTTGAAATGTATTCAAATATAAAACTGTTATTTTAAATGTTATTAATCAAATTAAAAGTACCATTGAAAAGTGTTCTCTAGTGAGATTGACAGCCCAGTGAGATCAGGAGAACATTGTGGGTTGTTTGTGTGTCGTGGGTGGGAGATCAGAGTCACTCCAGTGCTCTGACAGACTCTTTGTCTCGCTGATGAGGGAAAGACGCTCTAATGGATCAGAGGAAGCCACTTCACTTTTACCACTCACTGCATCCACTAAAAACAAGGCCACAATATACAACACACAGATCTATCTATCTATCTATCTATCTATCTATCTATCTATCTATCTATCTATCTATCTATCTATCTATCTATCTATCTATCTATCTATCATCTGTCTGTCTATCATCTGTCTGTCTGTGTCTATCTATCTATCTATCTGTCTGTCTGTCTGTCTGTCTGTCTGTCCGTCTAGCTACAACTTTTTTTGTCTATCTATCTATCTATCTATCTATCTATCTATCTATCTATCTATCTATCTATCTATCTATCTATCATCTGTCTGTGTTTGTCTCTATCTGTCTATCTATCTATCTATCTATCTATCTATCTAACATCTGTCTGTCTATCATCTGTCTGTCTATCTATCATCTATCCTCTGTCTGTGTTTGTCTCTATCTATCTATCTATCTATCTATCTATCTATCTATCTATCTATCTATC
>JAHKKF010531410.1:21136-40972 GCA_019740295.1 Labeo calbasu | reverse complement strand
TGACACCGCACCTGATTGACCAGCATTGTGTGTGCCAAAGCGGCCCTCTCTGATCTCACATCAAAGAGCGGCAGGAAGAAGACTGGAAGCATGTGGGGCAGGCCAAGGTGGAGAGGGAGGGCAGCAAAGACTGTCGATTGCTGGCTCAGTACAAAACAGCACATCTCGAGTCCCATGAGCCCACAAATCAGTCAAGCAAATGCAAAGGGCAGAATGTGGGTTTAAATAGTCATTTCAGAGAACCGACAGAGTCGAAGACAACAGGCAGATGACGGCTTGACATCTGCTGCTCTGTCTGCCTGTCTCATTCTTGCTTACTGTATCATCCTGTGCCTCTGTACATCCCTTGCCATTAAGTTTAAGAGCATGTGTGTAGCCATTAAGGCAGCAATCGAAAACATGTTTGTTTAAAAACGGCAATCAGATTTTAGATTCGTGCCTGACTGACATGTTTCTGCGTACAGAGGTCTTTACAGAGCACCGATATGGGCACAGTGTTGTTTCTGTGAATGACCCTTGAAACTCAGTCCACCTGTAGGGCCTCTAACATCTGGGGCTGTCATTAGTGACTGATGCTTGGCTGATGTTTGTAATAATATCCAAATGGCTATTCAGCCTTTTTACACAAGTCACACTAAACACACAGCTGGCTCACCACAAACCACACTAGAACTGCGTTTTAGGGGTTTCTCTACACGATATTGAGAAAAGATGACACATGCCACTTTTTGTGTGTGTAACGGAGTAAATTGGTTTCACTTACTCCTGAGCTTTAAATTAAAAACAGCAAGTAATGCTATTTTAATACAAAGCACTGAGGGTTTGTAAGCTTTTCTCATATAATAGAAGAATGGAGTTTACAATTCATATGGCTCATATTTTTCCAATTACTTTAATTGAACCCCCCAAAAAGTAGGGACGATTTATTGGTACAACATTGGCTATTTGGTGATATATTTTTTAACCTGATCTCATGATGAAAACATACTTGTGGGAACTTTTTCGTAAGATGTGAAATATCTGCGTTTCATGACATATTCGATGTGAAATGTCCACTGAGTGGCACTAAAAGAGTGTTAGTTTTTTTCCCGGGAACAAATAAATGTACATATGATATGTTTTATGTGACGTTGTTTTGTACATGTCACCGCAGTTCTGACGTGTTCTGAAATGTCCATTGAGTGGCGCTACAACTCTAATGCTCCATGACGTTTTTAAACGTCGTTTTAGCTTGTTTTTTAATCTTTCAGTTCTTTCATCGGGAGTCATGTTTTCATGGAATTCGTACCCAAGGATTCTGCATCGTAAGTCCAATTCCGCGCCAACTTGTTATGTCCGGAAGGCAAAACATATGGAGCTTTAATCATAAATGTGTACCAAAATGATTACAAGTTCTCGCTGTTTTACCGCCTCTAGTGTCCATTTTACCGAGCAAGGTTGTTACATGTGGAAAGCGAAACATATGGAGTAATCATAACTGTGTATGAAAACTACTACAAGTGCCCGCTGTTTTACAGCCTCTAGTGTTAATTTCTGTTGTTAGCTGCAGTGATATGTACTTATTGGTACGTATTTCGTGTCTTGCGAAAAAAGTTCTGAAAAAGAGTTGTCTTATTTTAAACATCGGCTGTCCTAAACTTTTTTTGCCATGTCCATGACCTTCCCAATCTTATCTTACAATTAAAATCATCAGCGCTATAATTAGTTTTTTTTTATATTAATTTTATCAAACACATATATAAATACCAAAAGCACAATATTAATACTGTATTTTTTAGGGGTCGACCGATATGTGTTTTTCAGGGCTGATGCTAATACCAATTATTACAGATCAAGTAGACCGATAGCCGATATTTGGAACTGATATATATGTCTGGTGTAAAAATAAAAAAATTATTGTCAAAATTAAGAATAACAAGGGCTCTCTCTCTCTCAAAGCTCACAATGAATATCTGTGTTTATGATGACATGATGACTATTCACTTGTAACATTTAAAATTATATTAATATTTTTGTATTTATATCAGTGCGTGCCTTTCAGAATTCAGTATTCTGAAAGTTTGGCTATGATTTCAAAGTCTTCATAACATTAAAGGAGTAGTTCACTTCCAAAACAAAAATTCATAGATTGTTTACTACTAGTCATCCAAAATGTTCTTGTCTTTCTTTCTTCAGTCGTTAAGAAATTGTGTTTTTTGAGGCTCTAACAGATCCCAGCTGAAGAAGAAGGATCTTACCTAGTCAAATGATCGGTTACTTTCTAAAAAAAAAAAAAAAATATTTATATACTTTTTAACTTCAAATGCTCATCTTGTCTAGCTCTGCGTGAACTCTGTGCATTCCGGTCATGACAGTTAGGGTATGTCGAAAAACTCCCATCTTATTTTCTCCTCCAACTTCAAAATCATCCTACATCACTGCAGAAGTACCGACCCAGTGTTTACAAAGTGAATGAGCATTTTGGAAGTTCAAAGTTCATAAACAGCATTTTGGAAGTTCAAACTCGCGGGCACCGTAGAAGTTTACAACTGAAGAAAGAAAGACATGAACATCTTGGATGACAAGGGGGTGAGTAAATTATCTGTAAATATTTGTTCTGGAAGTGAACTTCTCATTTAATTACTTGATATGGTAGTTTACAAAATTTTATTGTTGACCCCTCTGTATCTTGGGATATATGTGTATTTGCATGGAAGCGTGAAAGAGCCTGGGGAAATGTAGTTTAAAATCTACTGGGGATTTGTGTCATAACCATAAATCAGTCCTTTGCTAATTGGTAAGAAAACAACAGTCAGGCAGTATATAATGTTTTATGTGCCTCTTATGTTTTTTACTGCGGTACTAACGAGGGTCTGTGTCACAGAGTGGACAGGGAATTAGCCTGAAAGATGGCTGCTGTCCGTAAGCTTCAGTGTTCCTCAGTTTCTGTTCCTTGAGATTCTCCTGATTTGCATGTGGCAATTAGTATGCTAATTGGCCTAATTAGCCCATGGGACCACACAAGCACTGTGGCATTAAAAGGTTCAGTCTCATTATGACTCAACAATTCCCACGAGTTAGCACAATCAAAAGGCCATCACATCCTCCAGAGCATATCTAGGGTTTCTCCCGGAGAGCTTTTCTTGCTTAAACGTGTTTTGTGTTGATTACTCTTAATCTGATATTTATTTGACAGTTCTGTTATGCTTTGTAGGCATTCGGGCAAGACCTTGCCCAAAAGGAAGAGAATTTACCCTCATTAGCGGATGTTAAGCGGGCATTCGATAGCTGCGTCCTGAGCAGATGAGATGGGAGATTGAACTTTTAGCTCAAAGTGCCCTTACTGCTGATTTGTTTCATGACCTGATTGAACAAGAACAGAGACCTGTGGATCTATATCAGCTCAGCTGGCAGTGGCCTTTGTTCCTCTGTGCTAGCAGACACGGAGTATTGGCTCGTGGGATTGCTGGGCTATTGATGGGGGAAGGATGAGGTGAGCACACACACGTACACACCCAGAGAATGACTTTGGCAGGCTGGGCAGATGAGGAGCATCGGCTATTGTGTTTACTCAGGCTTGTGTGAAGGCTCTGTATGTTTGGTTATCCTTGGATAGGTGAACAAGGCAGAGACGCTGTCTGGCCATGACCTGAAATAATGTCACCCAATGACTACTATTTAAAAAGGCAGACAGACAGGACACATTGTAAAATGGGACAAATACATTACCTTAGGTTAATAGCACAATATAATAGCACTTTCAAGGAATGAGGTACAAAAAGGGCATGAATCCCTTAAATAATTCAACCTTTTTTTTTCTTTTTTTTTTTAAGCAAAAGGTCACTTAATCTTAAGAAAGTTTTGATTTTAAAACTAAATATTATGTGAGCTGAGGTTTGCATATTATATATTATGTTGTTTACATTAAACAATAAACTTTAAATTAACATCACAATTAAAACAAAATATGTACAATTCTTAAAAAATGCAAAATACCTTTTTTTTATTTCCTGTACATTTTTATATATTAGTTTAAACATTTTTGTAATAAAATACAACATTTTATAGCACTCAAAGATTAAAGTACAAAATAGGGCAATAATAATTCTTAAAAAATTAACTCATTTTTTACCTTTTTCAGCAAAAGGTCGAAAATTTTGATTTTGAAACTAAATATGGAATGAGCTGAGGTTTTCACATTATATATTGTTTACATCAGACAACAAACATTAATCATCAAAATCATTAAAACTAAATATGTAAAATTAAAAAAAGACAAAATAACTTTTTATGTATTGGTTTTAATTTTTTTCTGTAATAAAAAATACAAAAAGTGCAATATAATAGCACTTTCAAAGAATAACTTTTGATATCTTTTTTTTTCCTTTTTCAGCAAAGGTCATTTAATCTTAAGAAATTTCTGATTTTGAAACTAAATATTATATGAGCTGAGGTTTCCATATTATATATTATATTGTTTACATCAAACATATCAATATTGAAACAAAATATGTACAATTAAAAATGACAAAATACCTTATATTTGTAAACTATATATTTCTAGTTTTTATTTTCTATACATTTGTATGTATTAGTTTGAACATTTTCAATAATAAAATGCAAAAAAATTACAATAATAAGTTTTCAATAATTGTAAAATCTGAGAAAACTGAATGAGATTTTTTTAATTTTTTTGTACTCTAATCCTGTACAAAATGTTAAATATGTAATTTCCTGCATGTTGTAATTTTTTAAACCACAGCTAAATAGTATGCATTTTGTATTTATATTTTAAGAATTATTTTAAGAAATTATATTGCTTTTAGTTCATATTTTTATTGTTAGATGCATTTTTATGGTGAATGTTAGTTTATAAAAACTATATATAGGCTTTGTATAACAAGATAATTATATAATATCTAGATACGAATAGGATTTGTTTCCCTTTAAATAATGGCAACGCAAATGTACTGTAATCATACTTTAAAAATGGCTGTAAAAAGTGATTAATATTTTTTCACCTTTGCTGCATGAGTGACTTGTCAGTCCCTTGCATCTCAGACTTCATGGTTTTACTGCCTCCAAGACAACCCAGTGTGGCAGAAAACCCTGATTCTGTACCCGCCCTCCTTGCTCAGCTATACTACCCTCTACTCGTTAGCTGTCTAATTAGCCTTTAGCTACTTAATGAGCTGAACAATGCAGCGTTAGTGGAGCAACAAGCTTAGGGCATGTTAGTGGGTTGGGGTTAAGGATGTTTGGATGTTGTGCTGAACTGGTTGCCTGGTGGCCGTTTTCCCATTGGTTGCTTGAATTATGTCTTTCTCTGTGGCCTTTGTTGGAGTGAAGTTTTATAGTGTGATGGTTTGTTACTTTTGTTTGGGTTGAAATGGTGAGAGAAAGATTTGAACCAGCTTCTTATGCAAGCCACAGAC
Source organism: Labeo calbasu (assembly GCA_019740295.1). Classification (NCBI taxonomy): domain Eukaryota; kingdom Metazoa; phylum Chordata; class Actinopteri; order Cypriniformes; family Cyprinidae; genus Labeo; species Labeo calbasu. Next base: position 35,558 of record JAHKKF010531410.1, on the reverse strand, counting down.
ATGTATCGGTAAGGTCAAATTCTTGCTGTGCAAAAAGTTTAAAATAACCTTTTCATTTATCAAACTAGTCTCACATAGCTTGACGTTTACCTATCAGACTAAAGTGTATTACACTTAGCAGGTTTTTCTGGTCATGTACAGTGACCTACTACCATTAAAAATATATATAGTTATGCTCATGATGCAATTGGTTGCAACTAACCCAGAAGTTGCATATTAATTCATGCAGTCTGATCGGAGCTTGTTGAAGAAGAGAGTGGAAGAGGAATTGACGGTTTGTTGCATGTTGTTGCAACCGCAACAATGCATTTAATGTATACAATTGCATTCGTCAGTCACTGTGCCTTTAGTATTAAAAACCTGCCAAAGCCACGCTGACATATAATGTCTTACGTAAACTGTCTGTTTGAGTTAAGAACCGAATTCCCAAGCCTCATGGACCAGTGCCGTCCAAAACACAGATGCTGTTTCAGCCCGTAATGGGCTTCTAGACGTTCAAGATGAAGTCATGTTTTTCTGTGCTGCAGGAGCTCGTCTGTGTTAAACTCTCTTCAGACTGGGTGGCCTGGTCCTCCCACAGCTCCCACAGCAGGTGGAAACCAAGAATTGCTATTAAACGAAGGTCAGAGGTCTGTCATTAATAACAAAGTGTTTGTGTTTTTTCCTACGTCATGAAAAAAAGCAACATTGTATGGATTTAACCAATGTGAGGTTCTGGGAATTTCAATGCTACAGTCGAAATGGAGGTAAAGGGATAGTTCCTCCAAAGTTAAATTCTGTTATTATTTACTCACCCTTCATTGATTTTCTTTCTTCTGTGGAACCTAAAAGTTGTTTTTTTGTTTCTCCATACAATGGAAGTCAACTATAGAAGTCAACTATAGAAGCCTGTTTTTCGTCACTGAATAAAAAATAAATCTCACAATACAAACTCGCAGTTCTGACTTTTTTCTAAGAATTGCGAGATACAAACTCGCAATTAATACAAATTGTGAGTTATAAAGTCCAGTTCTGAGGAGAAAAAAAAGAAACTGATATATTCACAGAATAGCGAGTTTATATCTCGCAATTCTGACCTTATAACTTCAAAAAGTCCGAATTGCGAGTTTGTATCACACAGTTCTGAGAAAAAAAAAGTCAAAATTGTGAGATAAAAAGCCGCGATAACTTTTTTATTATTATTTTTTTTATTCAGTGGTGGAAATGGGATTCCATATACAACATTAGGGCCCCATGAAATCCATTTTGTTTTTTCCCAAATTCCATTTAAACGTTTCTGGATTCCTTTTTAATGCTTTTTAATTTTTCAAGAATGTGTTTTAGTGGTTAAATTAAAAAATATTAATCTGAAAGCATGTCTAATTGATTGAAGCAATGAAACGTACATAGTTTAACAGCAATTTATTAAAAGTTTAACAAAAATTACTTTTTTAAGAACCTATGAAACCTATGAAATTGTTTCTGCAATATTCTATGTTTTCCATTTATTTTCTGGATTCCAGAATGCTTTCAGTGGATCTTAATAATCAAAAGCATGTGGAATTAATGCATTTTTAATTTATTATTTTATTTTATAAAAAACTGTGTTTTGTATTTACATTTCTGGTAAATATGTTTTATTATTAGTAGTAGTACTATCACTACATTAATTAATATTTTTCTGTCACAGTTTCTTCAAGTTAAACTGAACTTTTATTTTGACTGGTTGCTTTTGAAGACCTTTAAGTTTCTGTTTTTCTCAAAAGAAACGTAACAATCATGAGGAGACTCTCAGAGCAGTTCTAGAGATTATGCTTACATGTTCATGTACTCATCAGAGGCTGAAAACACAGCGAGCGTCATGCGCGTTTCAGTTTATGTTTACTAAACGAAACTGCGCGTCTGCGCCATTCATTCACACAGAAACATGCAGAACATACAGGATTCATATTTAAATAGTGTTTTTGCAGCTTAATATTCACAGACACTAGTCCATATTGCATTTTGACTTAAGGGTACTGACCTACTTTTGATTTATTCATCCAAACTTTGACGAAATTCCATGACATTCCGTGTTATACAGTAAATTCCATTTTTATGACTGGATTCCGCATTTCGGAAATCATAGGGCCCTACACCAGTAATCACAACTGTTTGGCGCTATTCTTCAAATTATAGCGTGAACATGCACCTTCTAGAAAATACTATAGTAACACATCCTCTCACATTTGAGATAATTTACTTATCTTTCCTGGGATTTTAAGACCCTCAGATGATGTTTTAAAGCTCGGGACTACATCAGTGCCCTGTATTACATATCTCAGTGTCTTTGAACTAAAATAAAATAGACCTTTTTTTCAGAATCTGAAATATTCACCCAATTATTTCTGAATCATTTCATCAGCTATTTCCTCTGTGGAGTGCAACCATACAACCATCTTGTCCAATGTTAGACTTTCTCTCTCGCTCTCTCTCAGTATGTTTGGCACTGGTAGAGACTCCAGTGAGGCAGTTGTGTGCTTAGGCTGACTGTGTCTCGCTGGCTGGCTCTGAACAAGCACAGGCCTGTTCTACCCCGGTGGCCAATAAAATGAGAAAATCAACCACTGTGCCACCATCCACAGGCCAGCCAGATAAATACACTTGTCTCTGTGTGAATGTGTGTCAGCATGGCTGTGGCGATCCAAAGATTTCATCCAACTGTTCAAAGAGTGATACAGGAAATCATTAAAGGGATGGTTCAAGCAAAAATGAAAATTCCATCATCGTTTACACGTCTTTCATAGTTTCATTCAAGCTGCAATTTTCCATACAATAAAAATAAATGCTGAATGGTCTTCAGGGCAAGATTTTCAGCGAATAACAAGAAGACTTTCAATATAGCAATTAAATATTTTTGTGCAGCTTTTGGAGCTTGTAAGCCCCTGGTCATCATCCGCTTTCATTGCATTATTCAAAACGTCTTTCCACAGAAGAAAGTCATACGGGTGTGGAATGACATGGGAGTGAGTAAATTTTCAGTGAACTATCCCTTTAATCAATTTCTAAATCCGCTAATGGTGTTTTTTTTAAAGTTCCGCCACGCAGATAACTTGCAGGTGTGCTTAATCAGGGTAATCAATTTTGCTCTTTCATCATTGGGTTATTATTAATTTTCAGAGTGCTTCCGACTTTTGTGAAAGCCCTGTTACCCTCTTTGAGGATCCTCTGATCACATCCTCCAAAAGCTGTCACGAAATCTGTATTATTCCAAAACAAGCTCATCTTCAAAGCATCCCAGGCTTTCTTTACCTTGTCAGGGTATCCGTATTTGACACAGCGAGTGCAAGGCTATCTGATCTTATCAGCATGTATGTGGGAGTTGGTTGCGTTAGATTGAAATGGATTATTATGGTCTATCGGCCTCATTAGTTTGAGCTTCTCACACCTGCTCCATAAGAATGTATTGAATGTGTGTGGGTGAGACTTATATTGAGGCAAAATAATGACAATCATATGGTTATTCTGTATTTTTAATAACAAGAACATAGCGCTGTGGATATGAGAACAAGCCATACACAGCAAAACTCAAAAATGCTTGAAGTTGTTGAAGCCCTTGCTTCACAGAAGTGTTGGTGTGGATTTAAGAATTACTGTTTTGTGTATTTGGTTGTGTGTGCATTTCTAATTGTTTGTGTGTGTGTTTTACAGTTTAGGCTTAGTGCAGTTCAACCCCTCAAGCTCAAGGTTTATGAGGTGTTAGCTGTCACTTCATTGACTCCCAACTGGCCCATTAAGCTCTGTGCAGACAGAGCTGTCTCAGGTTGAGAGTTGGGGTTTGGCCCCACACACACTTACATATATATATACATAGTCGGAAGCATTCAGATTGGGTGTGAACTTTTTTTAAGTGGTGCAACTTAAGCAACCAGTATTTCCACACTTGTACCTGTGTGTTTACACACACACACACACACATGTGTAGTACAGATACTTTAGTTGCTTCATCTGTGTGGACCTCAGACAGGACTGTCTCTCCTGTCCTCTGGTTTGCAGGTGTGCATCTTCATCTTGGCCCTATTCTCAGACTTGGTTTATTTGAAGTGTCTGCCTTCACATCCCCGTAAGTCCTGCTGATGAGTTCTTGGGGAGACCATAAAAAAAGCAGCACCCACCCATCAAATAATGGGAGTTTATCTCAGAGGGGAATGATGGTGTATGGTCATCACACCACTGTTTGAGTCATGACACAGGGATGGATGAGGGTTAATGAGTGTCATTAGAATATCATGCTGACTGCATCATATTGTTGAGGTGTGTATTGCGTAATTGTTCCTCCAAAGGCTTGTTAATTTTTGCTGGTGTTATTTATTTTTTTCGCTTTGTTTTAAACACTCTCTCTCACATAGTGCTCTCTCTATCACTATTATTGATCTGGCTGTCTCTGTTGTTTAAGATTCCCTGAATGCTCATTAATTAAGCCTGTTGAGAAGATCTAAAGAATAATTCCCACCCTCAATATCAATTACTATCAAAATAACCTTCTGAAGAAACAGTGTAGCCCAGTTGTCTGCTAACAAATTTACAGCATATTGCTTTAGATATATTGTGTTTATTTACAAGTACTCTTTTTTTATATAAAAACAAGGTTTTTAACAATTTCCTTCAAAAAGTCAGCCTTAATGCACATATTTTGAGATTTGGCACTGTGCTGGATGTTCGTAGTTAGCTCTCTTGAGTATCTTAAAGGATCGCATGCTTAAATATCTGCTTTTCTTCACGCATCCAGACACATTGTATTGATTTTCTGGAGATGAGCTGGAGAGCAGTGGTCACAGAGGTTTGTTAAAAGATCACTCAAAAGGATAATGCATATATGGTGGTCACGATCAAGTCTTTTTTTGTTGAGTTATTTTAGGATAACATTGGCTGTGATACACAGAGTCAGGAGATATTTTACAATGGCCTTACATCTGTGTATATATTTGTGTGTGTGTGTGCGTACCCTTACTATACGACAGCGTTTTAGTGGCATGTTAAAAAGATTACAAGATTAAAGTTGTAATATTTCAAGAATAAAGTCAAAATACAATGAGAATAAGGTTGAAATTACGAGAATAAAGTCTAAATATTATGAGAATTAAGTCGAAATGTTTCAAGAACAAAGTCAAAATATTTTGAGAGTAAAGTCAAAATTATGAGAATTCATAGCAATTATGAGATTAAAGTTATAATATTTTGAGAGTATATTCTTGCCAATTGTGCATTCAAAAGGCCCGGTTTGGGAGCACCAGGAGAAATTCCAAAGTCTCAGCTTTCAAATTCTGTGTTTTGTAGCGAAATACAAACAATATGTCTTACAATAATGTGTTTTTCACACTCTTTAATGTGGTGTGACAGATCGCTGTATTCACTTCAGTTTAAGCGGCATGTAAGTCAATCATCTTTCCAGTTACAATAATGAGACATTTGTTTAATTAAATTAGGCTACTGTTTTTGTATTTCATGCCTTCTGATGTTCCTTCACTTTTATATCTTATCAATAATATTCAAATAAATTCCAGTGGCCTGGCAACTTCTCCCAGTGCTCTCAATATGGGCTATTTGCATGTGCTTTATTCTTGTAGTATTTTAACTTTATTCGTAATATTTTGACTTTATTCTCATAATTTTGACTTTATTATCTAAATATTACGACTTTAATCTTGTAATCGTATTTTTTTTTATTGTGGCACTAAAATGCCGTCGTACCACTAAGACTAAAACAATAAAAAAAAATCATTACTTGATATAAAATAACTGAAATTAAATTGATTACCTTCTTAAATAACCTTAATCTTAACCTTATTTGATGAACTAAAATAACTGAAAGTAAAACTGAAATAAAAATGTATAAAAACTATATCGACATTTAAAAAAAAAACTAATAATGAGGATAAAAGACATAAAAAAATGCTAAAACTTTATGAAAACAGGAGATATACTGTAAAAATTCCAACCAATTTCAAAACATTAGTGAATATTATAACAGTATCTTGGCAACACTTTACGATAAGGTTCATTAGTTAACATTAGTTAACTACATTAGTTAACATGAACTAAAAATGAACAGTTCTTCTACAGCGTTTATTAATCTTAATTAATGTTACAATCAGCAATTACTAATGCATTATTAAAATCAAAAGTTGTGTTTGTTAACATTAGTTAATGCACTGTGAACTAACATGGACAAACAATGAATGACTATTTTTATTAACTAACATTAACAAATAGTGTGAAAAAAAATGTATTTTTTATTGCATTGGTCGTTCATGTTAGTTAACGCATTAACTAATGTTAACAAATGACCTTATTGTAAAGTGTTACCAGTATCTTAATGACACTAAAGTAAGACTGATAATTATTTCATTTTTTTATTTAAAGTATTTATTTATTTAGATCTCAAAATGGCTCAAAACTTGATCTTCTGGTGAGACTACAATCTCCAGTGACGTATATTAGACTTGTCCAGTTAATTACTTTGTGCAAACTTGCATTTATCTTAATAACTGAGAACCCACCCTACATTTTTTTCTTTTACCAAAAAAACACTTGGATGTACGTAACAATACAGTAAAGATAAGGCTTTAATTTCCAGTGTTGGGGGTAACGCATTACAAATAACGCGAGTTACGTAATATTATTACTTTTTCCAAGTAACTAGTAAAGTAACGCATTACTTTTTAATTGACAAGAAAAGAGTTTCTTTTTTCAAATAAATAACGCCAGTTACTTTCCTCCCATTTATTGATTAAAAGCTCTCATTTCCCCATGTTGAGAGAAATCGTGAGTAAGGTGTTATTTCTAGAATAAATGTGAACGTGCATTAATTCATCTCACTCACATTTGTTTCCTTTTTTATTGCTGAAGAGTTGACATTTTTTTCTTCTGCAGTCTACTGTACAAATGTGAATTTACTTTTGTCAAAGCCTGAGGCTTTTGGTGTGAAAAGGCTTTACCAAAACAAAACTTTTTATATTAAAAACAAACAAGCAAGCCCTGCCCAGATTTAAAAAGTAACGCAAAAGTAAAGTAACGCATTACTTTCCATAAAAAGTAACTAAGTAACGTAATTAGTTATGTTTTTAGGGAGTAACTCAATATTGTAAAGCATTACTTTTAAAAGTAACTTTCCCCAACACTGTTAATTTCATAAGATAATTTACAAGAGAGTCACATGAGTCTGAACTCAGTGAATCATTTGTGTTTGTTGTCATTCACTTGTCTTCGTGTAGAGCTGAACCTGGTCTTAAATGTTTCTCCAGGGCTGAACTCTTTGACACAGCGCACAGTTAAAGGCAGCAATCAGCTCTCTGGAGTGATGAGTGCCACAGCTTTATCGGGCAGCTGTATAGATGTCTATCCCTCATCTTTATGGGGACATTTATGATGGAGGGATTTCCAAGACACTGATCACTCTCCTCTGTATCTGAGACCATAACCTACAGGACCAACCTAGAGTTTCATGCTTTTTGTGAGCCTTGTTGTTGTTGATGTTTTACTAAAATAATCTGTATTGTTAGTAATATGCTGAAGAAGACATTTATATCAAAATCAAATATTTCCAGGTTCTGCGTACTAGCTGCTTTTTAGTTCTTGCATAGTCATGTTCGTTTTCCTTTGACGTGTGTTTTTTTTAGAATTGTTTCAAAAGGATTTTGAGGTATTTGAATATTGATTAACGAGACACTGACTGGCCAGTAAAAGTATGCGGGGGCAGGAACAGAACAGAATGAGCTCATTGACTTGACAGTAAGGATGTTAATGGAAGCTATTTTCGCTTTACTCTAATAGATCGCTTTATAATATCGAACATGCAAGCGTGCAACGTCCCTCTCTCACAGTTGTAGCCGAGCTCTAGGATTTATCGTGGTAATATTTCCACTCAGCCTCCCATTTCAGACATTGATTACCCTCAATAACAGCAAACTTGGACTTTTTTCCACATGTACCTGGTCCAGTGCCAGAGTGATTAAGCTGCTTCTAAGCCGATTAATGAAAGAAGGTCTGAATCAAGAAAATACCTTTGAAAATGAAGGAAATGACTTTCCACAGCAGATGTGTTGCTACATTGCCTATTATGTTGCCTATTAAATAGCCTTTTTCAATGGCCCATTATTTTCCTCAATAAAAACACTCACTGGAGCTCGCATACTCCCTGCACTTCAGAAAGCATATTGAAGGAACGATGAAATCCCCTGTATAAAATGAAACATTTGATGTCTTAAACACGAACCAGACGGGTTCAGGCTACTTGACGGGGCTTCATGGCAGGTGTGGAGTGGGCCAATTCTGTTTTATAACTGCCACTCTCCTCAGAAAGTCTGCCAGGGAACAAGCCCCCTGCCAGTCGCCTGCCTCTCGCATGCCCTCGGATTACTAAAAGGTCGCGCCCATTATGGAGTTATTGAAAGGCAAAATCATGGCAGAAATCGTTAAGGGACCTCCCTTTACTTGACTTCAAATGTCACCTATTCTATTCTATTCTATTCTATTCTATTCTATTCTGTTCTGTTCTATTCTATTCTATTCTATTCTATTCTATTCTATTCTATTCTATTCCTTTTAAAGTTTAGAATGTTCAGTTTGGAATGTTCTTCACAGATTACTGAATTTAAGAAACTGATATGTGATCTCAAACCTCGTTGGCTGTCTGAATTCTGAATTCTGACATTTTGAAAAAGCCATTGCAACCAATACAGTTTACGTCAATCAATTACCAAGAGAGCCGTTCATCTGGCCTCCAGTAATATGACTGTTTACCTCTTTGCATGCGGCTCTGTGAAATACAAGCCTGTAGTATTGTCTTTTTCAGGCTTCTGACATATTGTCGTAATGTGACAGAAAGCCAGGATGAAATGTGGCATTTTAGAAAGGTCAGTTCATGGCCGTCTCAGAATTCGTCTCCCATCATGACGGTGGCAGTTGTCATATGGATGTTGGCATGTGCACTCATCCTATAACTTGGGGGAAAAAAATGCTACGGGACCATCTGAGGATGATGATTGCCTGTTTTCTTGTGATATTCTGAAGTAAAATGCTTATTTTTAAGCAATTTTTTGTTCATTGTCATGACTTTTTTCTTTTTGTTAGAAGTGTGTTAATGCCTTTTTTTTTTTTTATTTGTACACTATCATTTAAATTTTGGGTTAAGTTTTTTTTATTCATATTTTAAATGATTTCTATTCTTATGAATTATGTATCTCGCTTTCTACAAATATATTAAGCTTTTTTTCAGTTGCCATCACAAGAATAAATTACATTTTAAAGTATTTTAAAAAAAAAAAGTTATTTTAAATTGTAATTATATTTCACAATATTAATTGTAGTGTAAATGTAATTAATTAAAATGAAAGTTAATTAAAATTAATTAAATGTTTAAAACAAACAATATGGAAAAAAAATATTTACCAGTTCTTGAGCAATATAGGCATTTATGAAGCAACATAAAATACCAGAATTAATAAAACCTTTTTTTACTTGATTTAAGCAGTTTATTATGAAATCCTGTCTCCGCCACTGAATAAAAAAAAAAAAATGTTTGTTTATCATAATCCAGGTCTAATATCTTGCAATTCTATCTTTTATTCTTAGAATTGCAAGATATAAATTCAGAATTCTGACTTTTTTTTCTCAGAATTGCATTATATAAACTCACAATTCGAGCTGTAAAGTAAGAATTGTGAGATATTAAGGATTTTGAGTTATATAGTCAGAATGGTGAGATATAAAGTCAGAATTGTGGGATATAAACTCGTAATTGTGAGAAAGTCAGAAATGCAAGATATAAACTCACAATTCTGACTTTTTTCTCAGAATTGCATGGTGCAAACTCGCAATTGCAAGTCGGAAAAACAGAATTGTGAGCTATAAACAATTTTCAGTTATAAAGTCAGAATTGTGGGATATAAATTGTGAGTTTACATCACACAATTCTGACTTTCTCAGAATTGCAACTTTATTTTTCGCAATTGAGTTTATTTCTATCATGCAGTTCTGAGATAAAAAGTCAGAATTGTGAAATGTAAACTTGCATTTGCAAGAAAAAAGTCAGTATTACAAGATAAAAAGCCGCAATTACCTTTTTTTTTTCAGTGACGGAAACAGGCTTCCATATTTCATAGCTACACGTCGGTTTAAGTTTTTATATTAATTAAGGCAATGTATCCATGTAAAGGTTTAAAATTATCATTTTAGAATTTATCTCAAATTCCCCCAATGAGAGTCCCTTCAGCAGGAGGAGGCGAAGAAGACATGCTCGTCCCAGAATCAAATCAAATTCCTCTTATCATCTTGTTATTTGCCGACGTTATCTGTGCAGGTAATGTGGTTATAAATTCAATTTCAACCACGGGATTTCATTGTTTACTGATGTTGGTTGCCTTTAGGCAGAGATGCAAGCAGTTAGTACTTGTCAGTGAATTTATTTGAGATGCACTGTAGATGAAATTTAAAAGAGAGGGGACTCATAGGGGGGGCCGACTGTCAAGGGCATGGCTCCGGGTGACGTTTACATGCAGATCCATGTTTTATTCACATCTATTTGCTTTCATTTGGCCACTTGTTAGCCTGTGATGGCCTCACTTCGAGACAGGCATTTCTACTCGATGTCTCTGCTGTCATGTTGATGAGCTTCTTTTAGGTGACACATCTGCCTGGACAAGATGATTTTTATCATTGTAAAGAATTCTCTTTATTGCTCATTGTAGGTTTATAATAATAAAGCGAATCTTTTTTCTGTGAACCCACCTGTCTCTCCAGGTAAAGTGAAGGCCCTGTATGACACTCAGACGCCCATGTGTCCGATCTGTCATGCTGTGCTGCGACCAGGAGAGCTGCAGGAACACATGGAGCAGGAAATGGAGCGTCTAATGCAGCTACACAATAGGTACATTCTCTAATTCTAATTCATTCTTAACACTCACTTGAAACTTTTTTCAGTTTTTCATTTATTTATTTATTTATTTGTTCGTTTGTTTGTATTTTCAAACCATGTAGAAATTAATACAGTATATTTTATTACAAATAAAGTTTTTTAATTTAACCCTTTTTAAATTAAGTACTTAAATTGAAAGTATCCCAATGCTGTATTTTGTTGCCAGAATCCAAAATGCTTAAGAAAAATCAAACAATAACGTTATGTATGTATTTATGTATGTATGTATTCATTTATTTATTTATGACCCTGGACCACAAAACTAGCCATAAGGGTACATTTTTTGAAATCGAGATTTATACATCATCATCATTTATACATCATCTGAATAAATAAGCTTTCCATTGATGTATGGTTTTGTTAGGATAGATTATATTTGGCTGAGATACAACTACTGGAAAATCTAGAAATCTAGTGTGCAAAAAAAAAAAAATATCAAAATATTGAGAAAATCGCCTTTAAAGTTGTCCAAATTAAGTTCTTAGCAATACATATCAAAAATTAAGTTTTGATATATTTATTGTAGGAAACTTACAAACTATTATGGAACATGATCTTTACTTAATATTCTAATGATTTTTTACATAAAAGAAAAATCGATAATTTTGACCCATACAATGTATTGTTGGCTATTGCTACATATATACCCATGCTACTTACGACTGGTTTTTGTGGTCCAGGGCCACATTTATTTATTTATTTAATTTTGAAGTATTCTTAATTTATTTGTTTTTGTTTTGCATTTTATTTATTATAAATACATTTTTATTTAACATTTATTTATTTAAATCGAGTACTTAAATCCCAATGCTGACCCAATTTTTATGGTCCTTGAATGTATTTTGTTGCCATAATCCAAAATGCCTAAGACAAATCAAACAATAACTTTATTTATTTATTATTTGATTATTTATTTATTTTATTTGTTTTGCGTTTTATTTTATTAATTATAAATACATTTTTATTTAACATTTATATATTTAAATCGAGTACTTAAATCCCAATGCTAACCCAATTTTTGTGGTCCATGAATGTATTTTGTTACCGTAATCCAAAATGTCTAAGAAAAATCAAACAATAACTTTGTTTTGTTTTATTTTTTATTTGTTTTTTGTTTTGCGTTTTATGTATTATAAATATTTGATGTTTGGGCATAATACAAAATGCAATTAATTTATATTATTATTCATTATTTTGTGTTATTATTAAAAGTTTTATTAAAAATGTATTTGTTTAAATAAAGTAACATAAATAATTAAATAGAGTATCTCAGGGTTGTTTTCTATCATACTCTTTTCCCTCTCATTCTTCACCTGCAGTTCTCATAGAGAGGCCAAAAATGAAACCTGTCATGTTCCTCTGTAATGAACACGATACAATCCATATAATGACTGAGACAATCAATAATCTATCAGACTCCCTGTGCTTCACTCATGTCTCCTTTTGTTTTTCCGTCCATCCAGCTCCATCTGAGATCATCAGCCGATCAGTCGAGGGCTGATTTGATTGTTTTGAACTGTCTCTTTGTGTCGGCCGCAACATGTAGACAGTAAAGTGCCGCTGACAGTTAGCATGCTCTTCTGTCACTCTTACTCAAATCTCATCCAGGCTCATGAAAATGCATCGGCGCCCATAGTAAAGAGATCAAAACTGGAGACAAGAGCAGAAGAGATGGAGGAAGGGCAGAATTAAAGCAGATTGAGACAATGAACACGTACACACACACATGTACACACACCTCCTCCCTGTAGCCTGTCCCTTCCAAAGGCACATTAAATGCTTCCAGGTCTTGATGGCATATTTATCTACAGCCTCCGGGCACGTGCACCATGCCTCCACCCTTTTCCCTGTCTCCTTCATCATTGCAACATCACAAATTACAAGCTGTTACATTGTTCCTGACATTTCACAGCCAGTCAAGCTCAAGGCAGTCCCTGCGAAAATCATAGCAAGCTAATAACGCGTTTCCTCAACGTTTGCTATCAGCGTCAGACGAGGCAGGGCGGCACATTAGCCACTCTGAACACATGAAAGATTTCTCCAATAAAGAAATTATAGCCATAATCTGCTTAGTGACAGAGCTGTGGACAGTAATTGTGTCAAATTGAACTCGGCCCCAGGGTGTGTTAGAACCTCCCCGCTGTACAGGACCTGCGTTTTTATACTTTATTTTTATTTGACTGTGAAGGAAATGTCGTTTGAGAACAATATGCAAGCTGATCTCTTGTTTCCAAGCAAGTTTGATTATTCAGATTCATGCTTTGTGTTTAAAACTGGTCTGAGTTTTGTTGGTAATGGGATTGCGGTGATGAAATATGTGTTAATAACACTCTCACCTGTTTACAGTCAGGGTCCTGCTCAAAAGGAATGTCTCGCTGCTGGGCCGCCTAAGGTACAGACTCTCCAATGTACTTCACAACACTTGTTATATACAATTTATTTATGTCTACGGGCAGTAATAACCACTCTACCTCTCTCAGTCTCTGTTCTCTATGCACATAAAGAGAGAGGGGTCCTCCTCCGCCTCCTCTCCACGTCCTGCGGACGAGGCTGTGCACTCCGACAGGTACCAGGTGAGAACAAAATGCTTGTTATATACATCTGACAGCATTAGCTTGCAATTCTTTGGATTTAGTCTAATTTAAGTGTGGCTTTACCTATTGCTAGACTACCTGTCAATCAAAAGTTTGAGACAGACTCAGTGTAGTGCTGCCATCTACTGGACTGTAATTGAATTTAAAATAATATTTATGTTCTAAAAAAACTGTTATAAATTTATTCTGCTTTCTGCTGTTCTTTTTAACTTTTTATTTATCAAAGAACCCTGAAAAAAAGTGTCACAGGTTCCAAAAAATTTTAAGCAGTACAGCTGTTTCCAACATTGATAATAAATCAACATATTACAATGATTTCTAAAGGATCATGCGACACTGAAGACTGGAGTAATAATGCTGTTAGAAATTCAGCTTTGATCACAGGAAGAAATTAGATCTTAATGTATATTAAAATAGAAAAATGTTATTTCACATCATAATAATATTTCACAGTATTACAGATTTTTGTCTGTATTTTTGATCAAATAAACTCAGCTTTGATGAGCGTAAGAGACATCTTTAAGAAACATTAAAAATCGTACCGATCTGAAACTTTTGAACGGCAGTGTTTATATAAAAAAAAGTACAAAAAAACAAGATTTATAAATGTATTAATATGCCTATGACACTGAGTAGAAAACATACACTTTAACAAAAATAGAGGAAAAATATGATATTTTAATAATTTGTTTATGCTTTAGTGCAATGCCAATATAAAAGCCAGTTATTATTTTATAAACAATACTGTCCTCACAATATCCACACTTTATTTATTCATTTATTTATTTTAACCATTTTTGCATTGTATGAATTGGTCTGTATATTTTAGGTTTGCGGTGTATGGTCAAATTTACATAAAAAGGTAGCATAAAAAAGGCATTAGGAACTAATTTTG
>JAHKKF010531410.1:0-21086 GCA_019740295.1 Labeo calbasu | reverse complement strand
GTGTAATGTTTTTGTATGAGACTATGAATTTTAAAGCATCCGTTTCTTCTTCTCTTTTCTAATTTCAGACATTTTTGCGAGTACGAGCAAACAGGCAAACAAGACTCAATGGTATGTTGTCACTGACTTTCAGTATCTCAAAATCTCACTGTATTTCTCTTTTCTGTATTTTGCATTTCAGTCATTGCCTATGCAAGCCCATAAAGAATTTGAATCTGAATATTAATACAAGTTTCATAAAAAGACATTCTTTGAAACTGGTATTTAGTAATTATTACAAACTGTCCTCAAACAGCACAGGTACATAGTTTGAACAGTAACAATTAAAGCACAACCCCTGACCTTTGACCTAGCACCCTCACGAGCAGAGCGGATTATTGACCTTTAACCTTTTGATATGTTAACAGTTAAGGAGCTCTGCTGGTGCAGGTGCTACGCCAAACAGAAAGTGAAATCTATTCATGTTTGGCCTGACTCTGGATTCCCACATGTATCTACTTGCCCACTTTCTGGTAAGCTAATTCACTACCAACACTTTATTATTTTGTTTACGTGAAGATTTCGCTTTAGTTAAATGAGATGTAAAGAGGCTTTATCTAGAATACCAACAATCTTAAAGGAGAATCATTTTCAACAGAAAATTATGTAGTATTTAATGTATTATTACGCCCTTGACAGTAATACGCAGACTACTGAATCTCTCTACTGTGAAATATTGATACTCTATCATGTTGAATTTTCGATCATTTATCAGGACTGTTAATTTTTATGTTATTTCATTAACATCTAAAAAAGGTGCACACGACTGGTCACAGCTAATTGATCAGATTCTCTCTCTAATTAATGATCCTCTCTCCGTTATGCTCAACTTCATTGTGATTGTAACAGCCTCAGCTCTGTTTCTACTGTCTGCTTTGACTATTATGAGCTGAGGCTCCTAAAAATTAATGTCCCTTAACATCATTAGCAGCTCAGCAAAACACAGGGATTTTAATGGAGTGGTGGCTACCGTTCCACAATGCTGAATTTACTTCTTTTGCGTGTGTGTGTTCAAGAGAAGATGCAGAGAATTCTGGAAATCTTTTATTTGTCTTTATTTTATAATCAGATAAACAGATCAGTCCAATTCCCATGCCATTTATTTATCTTTTGTAGGCCATAGAGGCCTTTCCGTCTTATCAGTTTATGTCAGCTTGAGATCGTATGTATTTCCATCAAAAACTGCCACTGGAGAAAAATCAAATCATAGAAATGTATTTATGCTTCATATTTTTAGATAACATAATATGAAATGTGTCAAGCTTCAGTAAAAAAAAAAAAAAAAACATCTTTTTTGTTTGTTTGTTTGTTTGTCTTAGCACGCATTGGGAAACTAAAAAGACGGAAAGCAGAGGAAGACCAGGTATGATGAAAATGCAGCTTATTTCTCATTGTGCACGTGTTTAAAAATGTCATTCAAAACAATGAACCTTCCTTCCTCTGTAGTCTGTATTTTCTAGATCTGCTTTCACTGACAGATCACAGACTGTTTGTAATATCTGTATGTGACAGGCAGCATGAGACAGGCGTCAGCTGTCCTGTTCTACTAAGTCAGTCATATGATGTATAGGACAGGTACATGTGGCCAGAAGGATCTAACAAACTATAAACCTGCATGTAAAATGTCTGTTTCTTTTTATTTTCAGCTGTGACCTAATGCCAAGAGGGCATTCAGGCCAGGTAGCAGATGAAAGTGTTGTCTTGAGGCTGGTGGAGACATTTTCACCAGATATACTGATATATATGTGTGTGTGTGTGTATGTTTCCCACAGAGAGACAGCGTGTGTGTTGTTGAAGATGGCTCCGTGCTGTCAGCTGGGAGGGAGTTTGAGTGGGCCGAACAGAGAAGAATACAGATGGTTTCTGTTCTCAGAGGCTTCAGAGGTATGAAACACTAACAAACGTTTTACAGCAATTTAACTACACACTAAATACATTCATTATAAATCAAAACATGTTTATAAGGAGTCCGATTGGAGTCAGGTATCAGATTAGAAAACGAATATCTTAAAAAAATCAATTTCCTATGAGGTCGAGTGACCGCCTATGTAAGCACCAAGGCAGCTCACTTAGTTTGCAACAGACTTGTATGTGTGATTAGTTCACAGCAGACACGTGAGGTAATGGGAGTGGTGTTAACCTCTTGAGAAGGAGATTACTGTAAAAGCACTCAGACAGGGGTCAAAAACAGAGACAGAGCCGATCACAAAGGACTCAGAGGTCATACAGACCCTTGTGTCCTTAAAAACACTTGATTTTATTAGCACTTTGCAGTCCATCTGTAGCGTGCGTTTGTATCTCAGTCTGTTTTTGAAGTTCACACACTCTCTCTCTCACTCTTGTTCTGTGTGTTTTTTGTCATTTATTGAATCCTCATATCAAATGTCTTAAGGTTTGGTGAGCAGCACGTTGAAAGAACATCAGGACAGCGATGCAGATCTGGATGTGGACGGTGATGACACTTTGGAGTATGGAAAAGCACAGTATCCTTATTTTGTGCTGTCAGTCAGCACAGTTTATGGCTCAACGAGAACATGCACTGATCTTTTGTTTTTCGTGAAAGAATTTTTGATAATAAGAAATGTCTCCTTAGCAAATCATCTCAGATACACGGAGGCGGATGTGATTCCGTGTTCAGGAAATGAACCCAGAGATGCAGAGGAGAGGCAGGCGTTAAGAGGAGCTGTTTTAAAGTATGCACAGAGACAAACAGCATAATATTAGAGATTCTATGCTACTTTACTAATACTTATTCATTTATTTTGCTTTAAAAGTGGTGACACAACCAGCAGATTAACTCCAGAGCAAACCAAGTTGGCAAACTCAGGTGAGACGAGATTTCAGTGCATGTATATACTATACTATGCTTTGCTATTTGTATACACTCCCAGTCAAAAGTTTTTGAACAGTAAGATTTATATTGTTTTTTAAAGAAGTCTCTTCTGCTCACCAAGCCTTCATTTATTTGATTTACAGTACAGCAAAAACAGTACAATTCTGAAACATTTTTACTATTTAAAATAACTGATTTCTTTTTTAATATATTTTAAAATATCATTTATTCCTGTGATCAAATCTACATTTTCAGCATCATTACTCATATCATTCTAATATGCCGATTTGCTGTTTAAGAAACATTCATTATTATTATTATCAATATTTAAAACAGTTGAGTA
Organism: Labeo calbasu; assembly: GCA_019740295.1. Classification (NCBI taxonomy): domain Eukaryota; kingdom Metazoa; phylum Chordata; class Actinopteri; order Cypriniformes; family Cyprinidae; genus Labeo; species Labeo calbasu. The sequence continues at coordinate 17,871 of JAHKKF010531410.1, read as the reverse complement.
CAATTTTTCCGGATTCTTTGATGAATAGAAAGATCCAAAGATCAGCATTTATCTGAAATAAAAAGCTTTTGTAACATTTTATAGTATACCATTCAAAAGCTTGTAGTCAGTATATATATATATATATATATATATATATATATATGTATTTTTTTTTTTTTTTTTGGAAATTGTAGAAGGGGGGACCCTGACTTTTGTTGATCAAAAGTGAAGACTTTTATATTGTTACAAAAGAAGTCTATTTCAGATAAATGCTGTTCTTCTGAACTTTCTGTTCATCAAAGAAACCTTCATAATAATAATAGTAATAATAATAATAAATGTTTTTGATCAGCAAATCAGAATATTAGAATGATTTCTGAAAAATCATGTGACTGGAGTAATGATGCTAAAAATGCAGCTTTGAAATCACAGGAATAAATTACATTTTAAAATATTTTCAATTAGTAAACAGTTACTTTAAATAGTAAAATATTTCAAAACTGTACTATTTTTGATGTACTTTGGATCAAATAAATGCAGGTATGGTGAGCAACTTTTGACTAGTAGTGTATGTATATACATATATAGGGCATGTGTTTTTTCAGAGAAATCAAATTATTCATAATAATATACTATGTCTGCAGAAACACCTACTACAAGCAATGGAGAGTTTGACAACAACACAAGCACAACGTCTCCAAGAACCTGTAAGAACAGCGAGTTAGAAATGTAAGTATACCTTAAAGTCAGCATGAAATTAAAATTAATCTTATTTTGAACTATTCATTCATGCATGTTCCACATTATTTAAATCACAATACAAAGGATTCATCTTGACCTTTTTTGCATACTTTTGAATGCATTATTTAATTCATGTCATAAAATCTGAACATATTCCTCAGACTAACACAACAGCAAAGCTATACAAATGGAAATAGAGATACAGATATAGGTTAAGATTCAAATGCCTCCACCCACTGTCCTCTGTCCTTATCCTCTCCAACATTTATGTCATTTTCTTGGATAAGATCTCTGCAGGATCATGATACGGCACTTTAAAAATCCTGCTGGGACATTTTTATTTCTTTCCGTGTGCACTGGGACAGATTTTTATGCATTACTAATTGTGCAACTGAGGTCACGTTTGCACATGGAACGGACACATGAGCAATTATATATGGCTGACCTGTTCAATAAGAATCACGCAACTCAGTTCTTTCTCAGCGGAGCTACATTTTGGCAGGTTCACTGAAGCGTGTTTGACTTATGTTTTGGAGTGAATCATTAATCAGCTTGATTGATCCATTTATCAGTCGAGGAGTGTCATATTGCGGGGAAACTATACTTTTTTATTCTAAATGTATTATGTGCAAGTGATTTGTGTGTATTTGGATGTCCACCCACAGATTAGAGAAGTTGCATCACCACTATCAAAACAACAAGACTTTTCTCTCTCTGTCACACACACAAAAACACAATATAAAGCATTAAAAAAAAAAAAAAAAAAATATATATATATATATATATATATATATATATATATATATATACTACATATATTAGGTATGCATTTGTGTAAGATTTCTGTTTTGCAGCATATTTATGTACCTGATCCGTCACCACCCTCCAATAGGTATTTAGCCTGAGGACGAGGGCAGTTATTTCATATTTCCAACAGACAGCTACAAGAGAAAAACCAGCATTCATTATGCTTATATTTGGCGGCTATTACATGAGGCATTTTTGATGGATCACTTAAACCCCCTGCTGTCATAGTTCAATTCCTGAGAGCTGATTAAATGGGGATGCGTTGGCCAGGATGTTCCTACCGGGGATTAGGGGGCTCTGAGCGAGTGTTATTTAATTGTGGTGAAGTGGAAACACTCGAGTGAGGAAGGGTTAGTGAGGCGGGAAGGAGGACCGTTCCTGACAAATGACAGTGCGCCGCGGGGCGCTTGCTGCCCGGCCCTGTGTGGACACGCTAATAAAGCAATTACACTGAAACAATGTTTGCACACTGCGGTGACACGGCTGTCCCTCACCTGCTGTGGGAAGGGCCGATACTAGGGGCCATCTTAAGCTGTTTTTGCCCACACTAAAAGTTTTTGGAATTGTGTTGTACTTTTATCAGGTCTACAAGTGGCTACAAATTTCTGTAGGGCATTCTTTGATTATCTCTTGTGGCTAACCAATCACGTTTCGAACATAGACATATGCAGTCAGCATACGCTCTTCATTTTTACTGTTCAATGTGGCAATACAATAGCGGTGCTCACGCTCATGTTTTACAATGTTGAATTTGCTTCTGAATGCAGCTCATTTAATGATGCAATCTGTCTTCTGATTACCGTTCATGTGTAATTTAGAATTCATAACATGTGGCCTTCAGCGACAAAGCCCTCAGCACGCTGTGACTCTCTAATCAATCTCTGATGGATTTGTTCTTTGTTTCGTTTAGCTTGGCGGATGACCCCTCCCTCAGTACGCTGGAGGCCCTGAAAACACGGATCAGAGATCTGGAGAAGCAGCTCACACGAGGGGACAGATTCAAGTGTCTCATCTGCATGGTAAGCTTGACCTTGCTCTTCACATATTTATTCAAAAAAGACAAAAAAAATGAGTAATTATTAATTACAAATGATCAGACTTTATATTACTTATATAGACATTACCATTAAAAAGTTTATTTTCTCATGCTTTGGAAAGAAGTCTCTTATGCTCACCAAGGCTGTGTTTATTTGATCAAAAATACAGTTAAAACAGTGATATTGTAAATAATATAACAGTACAACTGTTTTCTATTTTAATATATGTTAAAATGTAATTTGTATGGTAAAACTGAACTGAAACAGCCTTTACTCTAGTCTTCAGTGTCACATGAACCATCAGAAATCATTACTGATTTGGTCCTGAAGAAACATGTCTTATTATCAATAATGAAAATTATTTCTTCATCTTCCATTGATGAATACAGTTCAAAATGTAAAAAAGTGGGGAAAAAAGAGATATTTTCTTTGAAATGGAAATCTTTTGTAACATTAAAAAAGTCTTTACATTTGGTCAATTTAACACATTCCTACTGAATATATATATATATATACACACTACCAGTCAAAAGTTTTTGAACAGTAAGATTTTTAATGTTTTTTAAAGAACTCTCCTCTGCTTACCAAGCCTGCATTTATTTGATCCAAAATACAGCAATAGCACTAATATTGTGAAATATTTTATTATGTATGTTTCATTTATATTTATATATGTTTAAAAATGTAATTTATTTCTGTGATCAAAGCTGAATTTTCAGCATCATTACTCCAGCCTTCAGTGTCACATAATCCTTCAGAAATCATTCTAATATGCTGATTTGCTGTTGACAAAACATTTTAACTTAATTACATATAAAAACATACAAAATTACATAAAACATAATTATTGTTATCAATATTTAAAACAGTTCAGTAAATGTTTTTTTTCAGGACTCTTTGATGAACAAAAAATCCAAAGATCAGCATTTATCTGAAATAAAAGCTTTTGTAACTTTTGTTGTTACAAAAGATATCTATTTAAGATAAATGCTGTTTTTCTGAACTTTCTATTCATCAAAGAAACCAGAAATTCTACTCAGCTGTTTTGAACATAATAATAATCATAATAATAATAATAATAATAATAATAATAAATGTTTTTTGAGCAGCAAATCAGAATATTCAAATGATTTCTGAAGGTTCATGTGACTGAAGTAGTAATGCTAAAAATTCAGCTTTGAAATCACATGAATAAATTAAATTTTAAAATATATTCAAATAGAAAAGAGAAATGCAGGCTTGGTGAACAGAAGAGACTTCTTTAAAAACATTAAAAATCTTACTATTCAAAAGCTTTTGACTGGTAGTGTATACTTAAAATATATTTAAAAGTTCCATCAAATGATTTTTTTTTAAGTATTGCATATCTTTTGTTGTGATATGTGTGTGTAATATATGACTTGAGAGCTGGTGTAATTCACATTTTTCCTATGTATGGAATTTGAATGTGAACATATACATTTTTCAGGACTCGTACACAGTACCTCTGACCTCCATCCAGTGCTGGCATGTCCACTGTGAGGAATGCTGGCTTCGCACCCTGGTGAGATGAACATGCTCATCAAAAGTTTTTCAGCACAACCATGTGACTTCATCAAATGAATCCTGAAAATTACTCATTTACTTATTTTTGATCGCAGGGAGCAAAGAAACTGTGTCCACAGTGCAACACTATCACCTCACCCGGGGACCTGAGACGAGTGTATTTGTGAAGAGTTACAGCTGCCCTGTCATCTGCCTGTTTGCGCTCCACACAAACAGATCACTTTTACTAAGGAGAAACTTTCTGGGCCGATGCAAAACTTAGAGGACGTCTCGCCCGACAGAGTCCTGTTGGAATGCAACCCAGTTACATGAAGACCACTGTGTTCATTTCTTAGTGAAATGGTAAAGTTTTAAAGTTTCAAATCTGCCGCAACAATATTGTAAGGACAGTAAAACTGATCGCAAAATGTTGTAAATCCTTGTTTTATAAAATATTAAGTTATTCTCATAGAGAAAGCTCAAAAGCAATCTGTCAAATAGTTTTGTGAATGTTTACACCGAAGAGTTCTTTTCTAATTTGGATCTAGCAGTGTTGATATCTGAAATGGTAAAGCAGTTAACTTTTAAATCATTCATAAACTGTGTTTTGTGTAGAATGTGCAAAGAAGAAATCAATCTTGTACATTTATTTTCCATACTTATGTAATTGTAATTTAATAGTGAATGGGATCTTTAAATATGGTTTAAGATAAATTATCATTTCAGCTGTTACACAGGTGATATAGTGTAATTGTTTTTGTCTCATGAACCCCTTATCCTAAGCATGCATAAAATCTCGAAGACAAAACTGAATATGATGCAAAATTACGAAGCCATTCTCACAAGGTTTGTAGATTCAAAAAGTGCTAATTTTATCAAACAGTTCACATGCATAAATAAAAATAGTTTTTACTATAGGTTCAGCAACGAATGTTGAAGTAGTTCCCTGTATATTTTTGACATTTTGTGCTCTTCAACTTCAGATGCTGTGTAGAGTTGTCTACATTCTTGTAGTGAATTAATATTCAACCCATAACAGGTGATTGGCAGGTTATTGTATTGATATGTACTGTACAGCAGAGCTGCATCGAGGACCATGTGGTTTCCTCCCTTAGGTGGAACTGATTCTTAATGCAGGATATGGACGCTGAGCTTGATCTCTGCTTAGCCCTCACTCCTCTCCACTGCCAAGCAGAACAAAGGTCTGTTGACATTATGATTAAGCTCAGAACTAACAAAAAAGGAGTTCAATTTCCTTTGTGGTATTTTAGCAATAGTTTTGTTACTGTCTAGACACTCTAGTCAAGTTACTACAGGTAACTCAAAGATCATGAAGCACTTTTGATAGAACTGAAATAGAATGAAACATAAAACCAGCTTTGTTTTATGATGATGTATTTTGTACAGACATGTTTTTCTTTGACAAAAAATAAAGTTGTTGTCTAACAAATGGTTTTACTTAATCACATGAGTCAGCACCAAGGCACCAGCATGGACATAAATGTGGAACTGGACCTATTTGAAGGTATGTTTATGCATTTTACAGACATTTTAACAAAAGCTGCCGTACTTAAATTGCATTAAACGTATACATTTGATCAGTTAATATTGTACTGTATTCCCTGTGAATCAACGCCATGACGCTGACATTTTCTGCACCTCTATCATTTGAGCTGAGACAGTGGCGGGTACAATAATAACCAGCATTTCCGCTTTCCTATTTATCGCATCACAAGTATCTTAACACCACCTGGCCAGTTCGTTTCAGCCATTCTTAAAGATTCCTTTAATGAATGACCTGATAAAAGGATGTCTGAGGCTAATGGCCTGGCATATCTCTAATTAGCACCAGTATACGGACGCTCGTCTGTGTGGATTTAGGTTAGCGCTGGATTAGCCTAGCCGTGTGTCTAATGCAAAGGAAGTTGGCTAGGGCACTACTCTCACAGTGTGTTTTACTTCAAAACTCCCAAATCTGAGCAAAAATTATATTTACACTTGCAGCCTCAGCAACCCTAACTAATGAAACGAGTTTTGGGACGCTTTGCAAGGGATATCTTAGCAGAAAAAAAAAATGTCATGACTCTCTACTAGCAGCCAGTGAGATTTATGTAGGATTATGCAACTTTATTTGACTGTCATTTTGGAGACTCTGTGGAGACTTACAAACGATATTTCAGCTTTATTTGACAATTTTTATTGTTGTTTGATCTAGTTCAGTTCTTTTATCAACGCAAGCAATGCCAGACCTACACCAAATAACATTTTTAGCTGACTGCATTGTTTAATAATTATTTAGCACATTGTGTCTTTTTTGATAGATCAGAGCTTAAGGTAAAGCTGCTTTGACACAATCTGTATTGTAAGAAGCGCTGTATATTAATGGTGAATATCGTTTTAAAATGCCATATTGCTTGTAAGTGTGCTCTGGTGAAAAAAGCAGCATATGATGGTAGGTATGTTTTGATGCTGGGATGCTGGTTAGGTATGTTTTGGTGCTGGTTTAAGCTGGTCCTTTGCTGGTTTATGCTGGTCCTTAGCTGGTTTATGCTGGTCCTGGACCAGTAACATGACCAGCATAAACCAGCACCAAAACATACCTAACAAGCATATGCTGTTTTTTTCACCAGGGTGGTGTACTTCGTATAGTTTGAATGTAATTTCGTTTTATATTTCCATAATCCTATATTTCAAATGTACAGTAGTATTATATAATTATAGTTTTGCCCTGTTTAGATTATTTACAATGCATTACAGGAAGGACTGGGGCTAGTTGTCACACTTTTTAGTTATATATAAATAGTGTAGTAATATAGTTTTATACAGGACATTTCTCAGGCTGGATGTTAATATGGACACATAAGTCTTGACTACAAAAAGCTTTTGTACACTTTCACCATTATTTCTCAGGAAAAACAATTCATTACAGCTTTTCAAATTTTAATATGATTAGTAACCTCTTATCTATGTCATAACAACAAATACACAAAACCTGCAATTTGATTGGCTGAGAGTAAACAGAGGAGGTGGTGATTGTCACTGGCAGTAAGCTGTGGCAGTAAGTCAGTGAGTTAGAACCACACTTACGTACTCACTTCACCATCTAACCTGCAAGGTAAGAGCTGACTTTGTATTTTCTGGGGTTCAAAATGTAGAGGTCAGAATGTATAATTTATTGTAATGCAAATGGTTTTAATAGCATGGTTTTGTTATTAAACATGCATGAAATGTGATCAATCTGAAAAGAACACTGGACACACGTATTGGATTTTTATATATTTAATTTGCAAAAGCATATTGATTTGTGGGTTTAATTTCTTTTTTAATTTTCTTTCAAATATATATAATATATTTGACAATGATTTTTAGTTTTGAGATTCCATATTGTCTTGAAAAGACAATATGATACACTTTAAAAGTTTTGAAACATCATCTTAAGACAATATTAAGATAGACACACTGGAACATACAGTAGCCAGAAAATGTCATCGGAGATATTTGATAGAATAAACAAAGAACAGTCAACATGAACAAACTGCTAGGAGGCAGATGTATATTTATTCTAGAGTTTTCCCAGATCGGATTGTGCGTCCAGTTGGTTTGTCTAGTCTCCAGCAGAGACTAGTCTCTAGTGTCCAGAGTCCCTAAAAATGGACTGGATATTATTCCAAACAGACATTGCAGAAAATATTAAGACAAGCATCGGGTCACTGGGCCTTTGTCATTAGGCTTGTCATTTGGCTTACATGCTGGGTAATCCTCTTCACTGGCCTAACCTGACTTCATTAAGATATTTTCATGCCACTTTACATGAACATGCAAGTCCTTTACTATCATGTAAAGCACGTAAATTCTTTGTGAAACACAGTTTATTTATAAAACCTCACACCAGAACATTTTTATCTGTTTTACCCAGGCCAGCACATCATCAACACATTTAACGTTTTAAACGTATTTTTAACGACTTCCATTATAAACTATTTAAAAAGTTTCTTAGTCAGGAAATAGGGTTGTATTGTTTTGTTTTACTTAATGTGCCCTGTTCTCCATTACAAGACCCAGTCCACAGACCTCAAAACAGAATCACTAATCACTCGGATGAGTGGATTAGTTCCTGAGCTTCTCTCTTGCAGAGACGCAGGCGTGCAATAGGCTCAGTGTCTGCCCATGTCAGCTTCTCTAGCTTATAGCACTCTCTCTCTCTATTTGTCAGATGGGCACCAAGACAAAAGCTTCCTACTTGACGTAATCCGTGTTCAATACGGAAGGTTTTTGTTTGTTGTGATTGAATAATAAAGACTTGTATGTACAAATTAAGTAAAAATCTAGGGCTGTCAAACAATTAATCGCAATTAATCGCATAAAAAATAAAAGTTTGAGTTTGCCTTATATATGTGTGTAATTATTATGTATAAATAAATATACACAAATTAATGTATATATTTAAAATAAATATGTTATTAATGTACATTTTTTTATTTATATATAATATAAATGATATAACAATTATAATAAATACATATACTTGTAAATATTTCTTAAATATATACATGAATGTGTTTGTATTTATATATACACACAGTACACACATATATTAGGCAAACTCAAACTTTTATTTTGTAAACGATTAAAAAATCGTTTGACAGCCCTAAAAATTACACTTAAAATACATATTTTATAGCATTTTATGTTTTATTTTATTTTATGATGTAATATAATGGTACAGTATACCCTAGTAATAAAGTAATAGATTTAAAATACATTTTTTTTTATACTAAGTATAGTTCAAGTCTTACTGACATATCACTCAAGATTTACTGATATAAAAATCATAAATAAACTTTATTTGGAGTACTACTTGTGCACAATGCACATTTCTTAATATTAAACCTAAATTATGTTTTAATGTCACTGTTGATGAGGATTGTATGATCTTTAAATAATATTGGTCTTTAAATACAAAATATTTAAAGTGTACCTTAAGTATACCTTTAGTTGGACTTCAGCACTACTTTCACACAATTAAAGTGCATTAAGTATGAAATTAGTCCAATTTAGCAGACTTTAAATATACCAGTTTAGTATACTAAAAGTACAATTGCAGGGTATTTTTATTAAATACATAATATGTAGATATATTTGTAGTATACTATAAATTAAATTGAAATACATTTTAGTATATTTATTTTTCACTAGGGTCATTTAAAACTAAATTTTTCTTTGACCTTGTTTGCGTTTTTGAGGATGAAGACATGTCACGCAACCAACCCGTGTTGGCATCTGTCTAGTTGGCTGCTAATGTAGCGACAGATGGATTTACGCCAAAATACCGTAGAATCTGATCGAACACGTGACTTTTGACGTCAAAAGATATGGGAGGTATTTCACCTGACTTGTAAAAGTTAATTTGAATTTATATTTTGCTGCCCTAGCTGCGTTTAATTACTACTTACTAAATTAATACTTTTATTCAGCAACGATGCATTAAATTTAAAGATATTTATAATGTTGCAAAGCCATTAGGGCAAATTAAATACTGTTCTTTTGAACTTATATATTCATCAAAGAATCCTGAAAATAGTTGTATCAGTTTCCACAACAATATTAATCAGCACCATGTTTTTTTCTTTCAACGTTGATGAAAAAAAAAAGTTTCTTGAGCAGCAAATCAGCATATTATAAAGTTTACTGAAGGATCATAAAGACTGGAGTAATGATGCTGAAAATTCAGCTTTGCCATCACAGGAATAAATTATATTCTATAAAATATATAGATAAAGCAGATACTGTAATAATGTTTCTCAATATTACTGTTTTTACTGTAACATTTGAACAAGATAAAACATTTGAAAACACTTAAGACTCACTAAAAAAATTGTTGAATAATACAGTAGGTCTGTGGATTTAATCCTCAAAAAAACTTGGCTTAAAACAGCTCATGTACACTTTGTTTTGATTGTCTCACAGTGAAATGTCAGGACCCAGGCCTGTAGTTCTGAGTGGCCCATCAGGAGCTGGGAAAAGCACCCTGCTGAAGAGACTCATGAAAGAATATGAAGGGGTTTTTGGATTCAGTGTCTCACGTATGTAACATTACAGGAAAATTAGACGGATGGTTAGCCAAGTGTCAAGAATTCTGGATGAATATTTTGATACATTGATCTTCTTTTTTCTGCAGACACCACCAGAAATCCCCGACCTGGAGAAGAAGATGGAAAAGGTAGGACAGAATTTCCTACTCAACAACTATAATTGAGAGTCCTGCTTTATCAGAGAAACAGATGATGTCAGATACAGTATGAGTTCAGAAACAGACTAAATAACAAATTTAAATGTATACCTATTTGCCTACAGAGTAGGAAGTGAACTAGAGAAAGTGGAAGTGGAACCTTGAAAAAAAAAGGCTTACGTTCCCATCCAATTCGAAAGCTCCCTCTACCCTGCTTCTTACTCCCAAGTGAACTGTTTAGAATCATTTCCAAACATTTCGACACATTTCACAGGGGTAAATTTCTCTTTTTATTCCCCAATGTGCCTTTGTTGTTTTCTCTAGGGCTGAATTGTCTCCCAATGCTTCTGGGGGCTACATTACTTCCTGTAGCAGACGTCCTATCCTCTGAGACATCTGAAGGTGTAGATTTGATTTCCATTATTGGTCGTAAATGATTATTATTACTGATTATTGGCATATCTAATCATGTGATGAGAATAATGGGGGTTACTTTCATCTTTCTAAAATCTAAAACTTTGTAAACAATTTACATTTTAGGCCAGATTTACAAAGATATGATTGTGGACATCACATGTTCTCTCTGACATGAATTCCAGTCTGCACTTTGGAGTAAAAAGCCTTTGAAAATAGCCCCCTGTGATCCCTAGGTTTTCCATGTCATGTAAACTAGTGACATCACTTCCCTACAGCACAAATGTGACCCTGGACCACAAAACCAGTCTTAGCATGGGTAAATTTGTAGAAATAGCCAAAAATACATTGTATGAATCAAAAAGATCACATTTTTTATGCCAGAAATCATTAGGGTATTAATTAAAGATCATGTTCCATGAAGATATTTTGTAAATTTCATACTGTAAATATATCAGAATTCAATTTGTGATTAGTAATATGCATTGCTAAGAACTTCATTTGGACAAGTTTAAACAATTTTCTCAATATTTAGATTTTTTTGCACCCTCAGATTTCACGTTTTCAAATAGTTGTATATTGTAAAAATGACCCTTATGGCTTGTTTTGTTGTCCAGGGTCACTAATATTTAGAGATGAATCATTAGCATTGCAACAGAGCCTTAAACTTCTGGGACATTTAATGAACATCTTAAGTAGTAATAGATCACAATTAATTCTGCACATTTTTACACAAATTCAACAGTTGAAAAAAAGGAAAGCAATACAGATTTTTTTTTAAGAGACTTTAAAGGTGGAACAGAGAAATACTGCATCTAAAAGTACTTTCTGTAACTACAACCAGCCATCGCTAATTTTATTGTTTTGTAATTTTTGCAATGTTCTTCCACAGACACATGTTGTTATGCTAATAGGAGTCTCCATTGCAGTGCTGCCACGGATGATGTCAGTGTTTTGCCCTCCTGTAGTTGTGAATTGTTTGTCTTGTGTTGCCTGCAGAACCATTGCGTCCCGCTTTAGATCCCCTCTGATGTGCTGTTGTGGAGTTAAACCGTCAGAATGGTATGAATCCAGCAACATGCAACCCTAAAGATTTCTCGTGGGCTTTACGACTTTTTTTTGGGTGAAATTATAGATGTATTTTATGCGCAAACACAGCTATTTTCTGTTTTAGTTTAATTCGCACCATTCCCGTTGTTTAGTAGGCTAAGAGCAACTATTTTAACTTTCATACGAACGGAGATTTTGAAATAAACATTTGGCGCCCTCTGCTGAGCATGACGAATTTTGTGTTGTTTACCAGTGAAACGATCTCAGAAATGTCAGATAGTTACAGATACAAAACATAACAATGTTTTATTATTTGCATGTCTTTATTTTAATACTTTCCTAGTACCTGGTTATTAAAATGTGTCGAATAAACACCCTTTCAGCTCATTTGATGACTAGCAACAGACCAGCTTGCAATAGTACAAGTCATAATTTGCTTGGTTTTACAATAAACCTTCATTTATTTCTGTCCTCAACCTAGATTACCACTTTGTCACCAGAGAGAAGATGCAAGAGGGAATTGACAAGGGCGAATTCATTGAGAATGCAGAGTTTTCTGGGAACATGTATGGAACCAGGTACGTTTTATTTCGTAAAGTGACGTTATCTAATCCCATTATCCTCTTAATTCAGGTACTTCAGCACCGTCATACCAATGCCCAAAAGTTACGATTTCGAAGTAGCTGAGATTGTTCAAGAGATCATTAATTTAATTTTTGTCATTAATTTACTATCACTTGCAGCAAATCATCCATTGAAGACGTTCAGGCACAAAACCTCATCTGCATCTTGGATGTTGACATACAAGGAGTAAAAAACATTAAAAAGACTGATCTGAACCCCATATATATCTCCATCCAGCCACCTTCAATTGAGATCTTGGTGAGTTGATAGAAACATTCTCAGTTTCATAGTTATATAGTATTTAAATTGTGATAAAATACAGGAAGGCGGTTTATTTCCCTGCAGGAAAAGCGTCTGAGAGACAGACAAACAGAGTCAGAGGACAGTCTACAGAAGCGTCTGGAGGCGGCGAGGATTGACATGGAGCTCAGTAAGTGACACTTTCAGTAAGTTGGTTGTGCTTAAAAGAAAACCTTTATTCCCCTTGCCTATTTTCTTCTCTGTAGGTAAGGAACCTGGAGTTTTTGATATTGTAATTGTTAATGATGACCTGGAAGAAGCCTATGAGAAACTAAAAAGTGTTCTTATTGAGGTAAATCTATTTTATCTATGTAAAAAGATTGCATAATTACAAATAAAGTAAATAACCCAGAGTTATTGTTTTTTTTTCCAACAGGAAATTGAGAAGGTGCAAGATGCCAAGAAATAAGAAAGGATAAACAGCATTTTTGACCTTTCTGTCTGACAGCACAAGACATGAAGCCTTTTTTCCAGCCTTGTGTGGTGCAATCATGGTGTTGGTTCTGATGTCAGACTCTAAAAACTTAATTCACTTAAACGGCTAATCAAGACAGGTGCTGTGTTTAAAAGAGTGTGTCTATAGAGCTTTTCTCTGTGGGTGAGAGAAAATCTATGCATAAATAGATAAAGCACATCTCACTCTCTGTTGAGGACTCCTATCTATAAACTCTCTCAAGAGCATGTTTGCACCTTGAATAATGAAGGGAGAAAACTGTATGGTAACAAAAATGAGTTCAGTCAGTATTATCGATGACAATAATTTGTTTGCAACCAACATGTTAGTTCTATAATAGAGAAATTATTGTTTTCAACATATGTGATCTTTGTTAGATGCTATACAGCATTTTCGATTCTCAGTCAAAAGTTTTGAATGTATTCCGCTGAATTGTTAGAGTGAGTTGCACCTTCATGTTTCCAAATTTGTATTGAATATAAAATTATGTCATTTTGGGTTAGCTGAAATAAAATGAAATGAAACTACAGCTGCATTTCCCCATTATCTTTTTTCGAATTTTCTTTTCTATTTTAATGAGAAAGTGCAAGTGAAGCGAAATAAAGTTAATAATCTCCTAACTGACTGTTATGAATAAATATAGGCCTACCAATATATGAAATAACACGAATAACATTTTCACGCCTCTGACGTCAGATGTTCCCAAACGGACACCGTAAGCGTCAGTAACCATGGCAACTGCAAACATCGGCGGAAGTGAAGGTGAGAAACATGCCATGGTTAACCTGTTCGCTTGTAAACAAACATGATATAGATTATTAAACTGATAAGGTTAAGGTAAGAATTTCAGTTTTGAGTGTGCGTTATAAAGCAAATGGGAAACAACCACAATCCGACGAAAGCTGTTTTATTACTGTAAACAAACATTTATTGGCAAATTAATTAACTGTTACGTTTGCGTTCTTCAACTTATGGAGAAATTGACAATGTGATATAGGAAATATATGCGAAAAATATACAAAATATTTTATGTATTGTGATTTCCTTCGTCTGAATCTATTAAATATACACTGTCAGTCAAAAGTTTTTAAACAGTCAAATTTTTTAATGCTTTTTTAAGAAGTCTCTTCTGCTCACCAAGCCTGCATTTATTTGATCCAAAGTACAGCAAAAACAGTAATATTTTTAAATATTTTTACCATTTTTATTTGAATATATTTTAAATATATTTTAAAATGTAATTTATTCCTGTGATTTCAAAGCTGAATTGTTAGCATTATTACTCCAGTCACATGATCCTTCAGAAATCATTCTAATATTCTGATTTGCTGCTCAAAAAAAAAAAAATATATATATATTATTGTTATTATTATTATTATTATTATTATTATTATTATTATTTTGTTGAAAACAGCTAAGTACAATTTTTTCAGGCTTCTTTGATGAATAGAAAGTTCAGAAGAATAGCGTTTATATCTTTTTCATCACTTTTTTATCAATTTAAGCATCCTTGCTAAATGAAAATACTAATTTCTATAATTTCTTTGCCAAATAATAAAAAAAAAAATAAAGTTACGAAAGCCTATTATTTCAGATAAATGCTGATCTTTGGATCTTTCTATTCATCAAAGAGTCCTGAAAAAAAAAAACTGTTTTAATAATAAATAATAACAATAATAAAAGGTTTCTTGAACAGCAAATCAGTCTATTAGAATGATTTCTGAAGGATCATGTGACACTGAAGACTGGAGTAATGATGCTGACAATTTAGCTTTGATCACAGGAATAAATTACATTTTTAAATATATGCAAATAGTTAACAGTTATTTTAAATAGTAAAAATATTTTACAATATTACTGCGTTTGCTGTATTTTGGATCAAATAAATGCAGGCTTGGTGAGCAGAAGAGACTTTTTTCATTTAAAAAACATTAAAAATCTTACTGTTCAAAAACTTCTGACTGGTAGTGTCTCTAAAATCTTTTTTTCTGGATCTATTAATGTCAGTCTTTGCTGGGCAACACTAAGTTTTATATTAATAACACATTCATCAACTGATATTGTTCACTGTTTTCCACAGTCTATGAAATGCTTGAGTCATGTCTAGCAGTAAAGAACAGGCCTCCATCAGTCAGGTGATGTGTTTCCTCCATGAGTGGGATCAGGGGAGTAAGACGGCGCGCAGTCGAATGCTGAGTGACTTTTTGGCCAAGAACACAGGAAAGACGTGTCCTGAACTGGAGCATGAGTTTGCTCAAGTTGCCAGCCTGTTCTTTGCTCGGCTCACTGCCTGGATAAGACTAACGTATCCACACATATGCTCTACAAAATCAGAAACCTTCTGAATATCTGACTGAAACTTAAACAAGTTTAACTGTGAGATCTCAGTCATGCCATGTATGCCTCCTTACATGTTTTGTTTCCAGCTATATGTTTGGAACATGTCTAGACCTTCAGCTTAAAGCAGTGGGGGTTTTCCTTTCTGCCAACAGCAGGTAAAAGACTAAATGAAAGCTGTGAATATAATTTTATTACTAGATCTCAAGCATGCAAGGTCTTTTAAACAGCCGAAAACTCCAGTCTATCCAAACATGGTTTCATTTTGTTTGTTTGCATGATCAGTCATCAGTACATGATGGAGTTTCTGGAGGTGGGTGGAGTGCTTACCCTGCTTGAGATTCTAGGACAAGACAAACTCAAAGACGGGGATAAAACCGAGGCTCTTCGCCTGCTCCAGATCATCGCCAATGCGGGCCAAAAATATAAAGAGCTTATCTGTGAAAGCTACGGTACTTACACAGCACGACCGCACAACAAACCACCAATCAAGAAGTGAAACAGCGCCAGCTCATTTTTCAGTGAGAGCCTGCAACATTTCCATGAAATATTGTGAGGTTAAAACCTTGCATGATCCAGTCTGGATCCATTTTGAAGGTTAAGGATTTTGACAGGCAAGCGCTGACAACTTTATACAGACACACACACACACATACTGGCTCATGAACTGATTTCAGCGCTCGCATCTGTTTTTCTCTGATTGACAGGTGTGAAGGCCATAGCTGAATGTTTGGCCAAATCAGAGACAGAGGGGACTCAGGAGACCGCCGCCGCCCTGCTAGAATCTTTGGCCCATGGAAATCCCAAATACCACAATCAGGTGTACAAGGGCCTGATCTCCCTGATGACCTGCACCTCACCAAGAGCACAGCAGCTTGTTTTACAGGTCCTACGTGTAGTTCAGGTAAAATAGTGTTGAAAGATGACAATCAGCACCAGAGGAATCTTTAATTGTTAAAAAATCTGTAGTATTGTATATGCCTTTAAGTTTGCATTAAAGTAACATTAGCATGTTTTTTAACATTCGTTTTTAAAAGGTAAGGTTTTTAATGTTTTTTAAATAAGTCTCTTCTGCCCAGCAAGCATTTATTTGATCCAAAGTACAGGAAAAACAGTAAAATTTTGCTATATTTTTACTATTTAAAATAACTGTTTTCTATTTGAATATATTTTAAAAATGTAATTCATTCCTGTGATTTCAAAGCTGAAATTGAATAGCATCATTACTCCAGTCACATGTTCCTTCAGAAATCATTATAATATTCTGATTTGCTGCTCAAAAAACATTTATTATTATTCTTATGTTGAAAACAGCTGAGTAGAATTTTTTCAGGTTTCTTTGATGAATAGGAAGTTCAGAAGAACATCATTTATCTAAAATAGAAATCTTTTGTAACATTATAAATGACTTTATCATCACTTTTATCATCACTGGCTTGGTGAGCAGAAGAGACTTCTTTAAAGGAGAACTCCACTTCCAGAACAACAATTTACAAATAATTTGCTTACCCCCTTGTCATCCAAGATGTTCATGTCTTTCTTTCTTCAGTCGTAAAGAAATTATGCTTTTTGAGAAAAACATTTCAGCATTTTTCTACCCTGATTTTGAACTTCCAAAAAGCAGTTTAAATGCGGCTTCAAACGATCCCAAATGTGGTTGTAAACAATCCCAGCCAAGAAAGAAGGGTCTAATCTAGCGTAACGATTGGTTATTTTAATAAAAATAATACAATTTACATACTTTTTAATGCCAAACGCTCGTCGTTATTTGTTGTTTTTGTTCCGGTTCATGACATGTTCACATTCCGGTGTATGTCGAAAAACTCCCATCTTATGTTTTCCCTCAACTTCAAAATCGCCCTATATAGCTTTATAGTAGTTTGATCTTCTTTGCATGTTCACGTTGCAAAGACTGGGTCGGAACTTCTGCAGCGATGTAGGATGATTTTGAAATGATTTTTGAAGTTAAGGGAGAAAATACGATTGGAGTTTTTCAACATACCCTAACTGTCTTGAGTCAGAATACACAGAGTTCATGGAGAGAAAGGCAAGACAAGCATTTGAGATTAAAAAGTATTAAAATTGCTTTTTTAATGAAAAAACTGATCATTTCGCTAGATAAGACCCTTCTTCCTCGGCTGGGATTGTTTTACAACCGCATTTGGGATTGTTTGTAGCCGCATTTAAACTGCATTTTGGAAGTTCAAAATCGGGGCACCATACCAGTCCGTTATATAAAAATGCAGAAATGTTTTCCTCAAAAAATGTAATTTGTTTACGACTGAAGAAAGAAAGACATAAACATCTTGGATGACAAGGGGGTGAGTACATTATATGTGAATCTTTGTTTTGGAAGTGGACTTCTCCTTTAA
>JAHKKF010531409.1:0-15485 GCA_019740295.1 Labeo calbasu | reverse complement strand
TTTTGTTTTAGGGTTGGCCATGTTTCCTTGAAGCCGCACTTACGCAGAGGAAAAAAAGATGAAGCCATCATTAGAAGGTAATGCTGTGGTTAAAAAAAGTCTTGCAGATAACAGTGCAATACTTGTTTTATTGTTTATTTGTGTTTAAGGACTGGATATCTGTGAACAATTTTGCACAGAATATATATTCAGATATTGCAGAAAAGGACATGGTGATGTTTTAAAGAATAGTGTTGGAGATTTACCCTTTAATGTTCTCATATTTATGAAAAATATTTGAAGTTATAAGCAGCTGTTTCCTTGAAAAAGACATGATAGTGCCATTAGAAAGTTTAATACATTTTATTTTAATCTTTATTTTGTACATATAGCTTAATATATATTTGTATTTATTTGATATTTTTTCATTTCAAGGTTTGGATATTTATGAGCACTAATTCTTACAGAAAATAGATTCTCATACTGTTAAACATTACATTGTGTTAACTGTTCAAATAAATCTTCACTGTGAAGCAACACTTAGGCTACTGTATTTGCACTGAATTGGAAATGATGTTATTTTAATATAGTCAGTTGTGAACTAAAGTGGACCGGGCTTGCAACTCCAGGGCTGAAAAGGAGTCCCACTCCAGCCCTGGCATCGACAAATAGTCATCTTCTCACCACAGGCCCCGCCCACTGGCGTTCACCTGCTTACCGGCTTACGCGCTGAATGAGAGTTTCACATCGCGGCAAAAACCGTACCACGGGTATATTTGTAGTAATGGCCAACAATACAGGCTATGTGTCAAAATTATTTATTTTTCTTTTGTGCCAAAAATCTTTAGGATATTAAGTAAAGATCATGTTCCATGAAGATATTTTGCAAATTTCCTATCTTAAATATATCGAAACGTAATTTTTTGATTAGTACTATGCATTGCTAAGAACTTCATTTGGATAACTTTAAAGGCGATTTTCTCAGTATTTAGATTTTTAAATAGTTGTATCTCAGTCAAATATTGTCCTATCCTAACAAACATACATGAATGGAAAGCTTATGTATTCAGCTTTAAGATTATGTAAGAAAGAAAGAAAGAAAGAAAGAAAGAAAGAAAGAAAGAAAGAAAGAAAGAAAGAAGTGCACTCACACTCAGAGCCCCAGGCGAAGTTTCCGCTGTCCAGTCTCAGTGCGCGGTATTTCTTATTGCCTCCCCGCACGCGCACTGTGTGAATACGGCGGGGACCGATCTAAAGAGTTTACAAAATATTATTACAATGATTTGTTTTTGTGTATATTCTATGTATTTTATGTTATTAACAACATATTATATTAAACCACTTAGCAAAGTAGACTGCGTCTCTGCAGTTATCAAAACCACACGAAATGAGGCACATATCCCGAAGCTTATTTTTGATGCGCATCAACAAAAGTCTCGCACCTTTGTGTTGGCAGGAGGGCGGCCCAGTTCATACTTCCTTTTTTTATGGTAGGGCTTCCTTTTCCCACCAGTTTTACGACGCTTGTGCCAGTGATCCCTGGAGATACCTGAAGAGAACAGAGATGAAAAATACAAGCAAATAAACTGACATGATACATGCACCTAAACGTCATTACTTTTAATTCCTAATAAGAAGAAATGTTCTGCTGTAGTTGCAGGAAATAAGCTGCTTATAAACTGCAATGCACCTGTGTTGATTTGAGTATATGGTTCAATTAATTAATACGTGATTTTGGCGACTGAGTTTGTAGTGCAAAACTGAAACGGGAAGAGCTGTAGACTAAAAATAGCTATTGACAGCGATAAGCAGTAAACCCCGCAAAAACGCCAGTCCTGAGATGTTTATTCACATATCAAACACTATATATATTATGGTCGTATTGTGATGGTAAATTTAAGGTTTATAAAGCGTTGACAAGGCTGAAGAAAGACCTGCGTAATTGAGGTTATTCACTCGACGTTACGAAATACTCACCCATTCCTGGGTGCAGTCGACGCTAATTATCGCGGGAATTTGCGAGAACATCGTCTGAGGCAGCTGCAGTCAAGATACGTGGTGCCATCTAGTGCACTTCACTATTGTTAACAGAGACACACAAAGCTGTTTTACGATGCTAATAAATTAATAAGCTTCCATCTTGGAGTTTAAAGTCAAATTACACTTTATTTACAATTCTGGTTATTTCGGTTAATGACATTAAGCTCCAAAATGCAAAAAGTAATTATAAGACATGTCACATCTTTATTGGACAAGCAATATTTACAACCCAAATAAGATACGAGGTCAGTGGTTTAACCGAAATAAAACTGCAATACGAAAACCAATTGACAAGTTAGTCTGTCAAAGGACGGGTGATTCCTCCGCTCATCATGTAGAATTACTCTGTTAAGATTTTTTGCTTTTCCTGGTTACATAGCTCTGGTAGTAGAAGTTGCTGAAAAGTATAACGAGGCTGACGAGGTATGCAAACACAACTATATTCATGGAATCAGGGAAGTCACACTCAGCGAACAGGTTGTATCCAGTGTGAATAGTCAGCAGGACAAACTGGACCTGTAATGAGAGGTTATAACAGTCCTGTTTATGTGTTGTTTGTTTTAATCTTATGGATCCCTATAGGATTTTTTAATTCCACTACTACTAACAGGACATCCGTATTGAAGAAATGTATTTTAATAAACAAAACAAAATTTTGAATGAGTGAAACAAAGGCCAAAAGTGTCTTTTCAAATGACCAGATTACTAATGTGTGTTTATTTACCAGCTGCAGTGAGGTGAGATAGCGCTTCCACCACAGATATTTCTGCATGTGAGGCCCCAGGGACGCCAGGCCATAGTAAGAATACATCACAATATGAACAAAGGTGTTCAGCAGCCCAATAAAAAAGGCTGAAAGAATAAGAAAAAAAAATACATTGAGTATTATATGTTATATAATGTTAACATAGAGAACAAATTTAGTCTTTCTGTGTATTAGTTCAGTGTTTTGAACTTGTGTGTATTATTATTAATAATTTAATCTTAGACATATTTCTGACTTACACTGACCACCTGCCAAATATTTAACTCCTGCCCACCAGTTGAAGATCATAGTTCCATGATGATATACATGTAGAAATGTGAGCTGGCTGTTCTTTTTTCTCAGGATAAAAAAAATCTGAATGTGAAAATTGAGAAAGCATCTGTCTTTGAACTGCGTGTGTACAACAGGTGTAAATACAGATAAGGTCAAAAGTTTACATACACTTGCAGAATCTGAAAAATGTTAATTATTCTACCAAAATAAGAGGGACTTGAATAAGATAGTTCGCATAAGACGTTTACATTTAGTCCACAAGAAAAAAATAAAAATCATGTCTATTGAAAATCATATTTCACATGTTACAAAAACAGCATTCTTCCATCTTAGAAACATTGCCAAGCTATGAAACATGTTACCTGTTTGTGACCCAGAAAAGCTAGTTCATGCATTCATGACCTCTAGACTACACTATTGTAATGCACTACTAGGTGGTTGTCCTGCATCTTCAATTAACAAGCTACAGGTAGTCCAAAATGCAACTGCTAGAGTCCTTACCAGCTCAAGAAAATATGATCATATTGACCCAATTTTAAAGTCTCTGCACTGGCTACCTATTAGGTTCCACATCAGCTACAAAATATTACTTCTTACCTATAAGATATTACTTCTTACCTATAAGAGAATCTAGATTAAAGACACATCTTTTTAGCCATCTCATAAACTTTTACTGCAGTTATATCTGATCAAATGCACATTATTAATCTTTTAGCTCTGGTTGAACAAATCTTTCTTTGCTTGGTATTTGTTCTCTGTTTCTGCCATGGGATTGACATCCCGTGGTAACTAGGAATTCACAAGCTTCAGTCTGGATCCAGAACACTTAAGATGAGATGATGCCAACCCCTCAGAGGACTTCAGATGATGCCAACTCTGAAACAACATACAGCGCTAACTAATTTTGCTACTAATTTATAGTGTTCTTTGTCTGTTTGATTAAGTCATTAATTGATCTTTACCATACATCTCTGCTATATGTACATACTAGTAAGCTACTACTAAATATATTGTAAAAACTTTAATTTGCTGTAAAGTTGCTTTGCAACGATATGTTTCGTGAAAAGCGCTATACAAATAAATTTGAATTGAATTGAATAAAAATGACCCTATTCGAAGGTTTGAATATGCTTGATTCTTAATAATGTGCTATTTGAATGATCCACAGCTGTTTTTCTTTTTAGTGATAGTTGTTCATGAGTCCCTTTTTTGTTCTGAACAGTTAAACTGCCTGCTGTTCTTCAGAAAAATTCTTCAGGTCCCACAAATTCTTTGGTTTTTCAGCATTTTTGTGTATTTGAGCCCTTTCCAACAATGACTGTGTGATTTTGAGATCCATCTTATATATATCATATACAACTATTACAGGAGGTTCAAACACTCATTGAATCTAGACATTTTTTTTCAGAAAGAAAAATGATGCATTAAGAACCAGGGGTGTACATTTTTGTGTACATTTTTCTTATTTTGCCTAAATATCATTTTTTTTACTGCCCTTCAGAAGCTACAGAAGATACTTACATGTTTCCCAGAAGACAAAATAAGTTAAATTTACCCTGATTTTCAAATTCAGAACGTGGGCAGTTTAACTGTTCAAGACAAACAAGGGACTCATAAACAACTATCACTAAACCAAAAAAAAATAAATAAATCACAGCTGTGGATCATTCAGGTTACAACACCGTATTAAGAATCAAGCGTGCTTTTAAACAGGATAATTTTTAGAAGTTCAACTATTATTTTCTCTTGTGGACTATATGTAAACGTCTTTTATATGAAATATCTTATTCAGGTCAGTACTACATAAAAACATGCATTTGGTATGATTCCTCCTCTTTTGGTAAAATAATTAACATTTTGCAGATTCTGCAAGGAGTATGTAAACTTTTGACAACAACTGTACTGCAATAATGTTTGTTACAATAGTAAAACTTACTGTATCACTAAGCTCAATCACTTTAGAGAAGAAGAACCACCAGCATACACTGGCCATCTGAAAAGGTACAGTAATATTTAGGAAACTAATGCATGTTTACTGTAATGTAGAAATAATAAAGTAATAGATAAATTTGATTATGATTTGGAAAACATGAGAACATGATTTGGAAAAAGAAAATGAGACAAATGTAATCACCCTCATTCCTAGTGGACTGGGGCTGTAGTCCACAGGTTGACACAGATAACTGTAGTTTGCCAGCCAAGATGTGACCATGAACTGTGAAAAGAAAATTGGATTTTAGATTTGATGATTAGGGTATTTTGACACAAGACTTGGATTGAATTAGAGTATGTATATATGACACACATAATGTACCTCATGGAACATGTAAATGGACAAACCGACCATGGCAAAGTTGTACACAGTAAGCACTGCTTTTAGGTCCACTGGTTCTTTGTTTTTCATAAGCTTGGGTCCGATCCAAATAATACCAAGATAGCATAAAAATATACAGATGATTGGTACAGGAGAGTAGACTAGAAGCCATGGGTCCGTCCGCTTGTCTGAAATACCATAGAAAATACAGAGTTCGACAAATTATTTTATAATGTAACGTTTTTGTGTACTTATATTATACAAGTACTACTCCATGCAGATAGTACAGTAAAATACAAATCATGCTTTAAAAAA
Source organism: Labeo calbasu (assembly GCA_019740295.1). Taxonomy (NCBI): domain Eukaryota; kingdom Metazoa; phylum Chordata; class Actinopteri; order Cypriniformes; family Cyprinidae; genus Labeo; species Labeo calbasu. The sequence continues at coordinate 9,798 of JAHKKF010531409.1, read as the reverse complement.
AAAAAAAAAAAAAAAAAAAAAAAAAAATCACACCTCCATTCTCAAGAANTGTGTACTTATATTATACAAGTACTACTCCATGCAGATAGTACAGTAAAATACAAATCATGCTTTAAAAAAAAAAAAAAAAAAAAAAAAAAAAAAAAAATCACACCTCCATTCTCAAGAATCCAGCGATGCATGGATTCCATTCTCTGCCATGCTGATTCCATAGTGGACACTGATACAGGATTGCTTTATAATTAATAAGTCAAAAAGAAGAGTTAATATTACCACTACTACTTTTTGCCCTCTCACTCTCTCTATATATTTATTTCCTTATACTTTGCATGCTTCTACGTTACCATAGTATATCCCGTATTTGTGCGTTGTAAATAAGACATATACTAAATAAGATATACTGCGAAGAGTTGCCTTCCTTTCGCGTTAAGGAAACACGTTTTGCAACACACCGATTTGAGCTCTTGTCTTTGAGTGACCGCTATGCAGGTAGTGGTATTTATGCAACTTAATTTTAATAAATAAGCGTCTAACCAAATGAGAAAAATTTTATATCGTGCGTTTTCATTAGCAGCAGTTATCTTATTATCCGTGTTTGGATTATTTCGCATTTTGCAAAGTTTGCAATCAGCATAAATTCACCGGTGAACTTACCTGGGGAAAAAGTACAACCCTATCACACTGCGGAAAAGGTTGCAGTCAGTCGCACAGTTAGACAGGAACTTTGGAAAAATTATCTGAGTAACGTGGAAAATAGGGTAACGTTATTATCAGCTGTCATGCAGAAGTACACAGAACTGTTGGAGTAAAACTCTGGACTACACCTAGATTTCATTTCACAGTTAAAAGTCCCAGTGCGGTCGAAAAAACAGATACATTAATCTGACTTTTACACAAACAGACCAAAGGATACATTTAACTCCACTTTAAAGCAACAAAGTATTTTTCCTCAAGGGTTATATTTGAAATAATCTTAGGTTTGTTAAAGAAAAATAGATACATTGACTCTTATTTTGACATCCTAGTATCTGAGAGGGAAGTATATTCCGGGCGCAGAGAATTAAATTAACATGACCATGTAATTAAATTTATCTGTCTGGCTAAATGCTGTTAAATTAAAAGTATGCTGAAAAAAAAAGAACCAAAATGTGTTATGAAATCAGGTCAGATTTATTTAAAAATACTGTTCATATTATACATTTATTATTTATTTAAAAACACAACTCATAAAACATTAAAACTTTAGGTACTATGAGTTATTATATGTGACTCTCTTGACATAATAGTAAATTTACATGATAACTACAGTACATATTGATCATATAAAAAATCATATACCTTAATATACAGACAAGCTTTTGTCAACAGTTTTGGCTTTTGGCTGTTGTCTTTGAGGTAGAAAAGAATTTACTGATGCAGAGTTGTTTGGGTCCTTCGATAGTAGCAGCACCCTTAGGCTTTTTTATTTTGTTTGACCGTTTCTCAGGGCTGGGTTTTCTCTTCTTTTCCTGAAAGAGTGTGAAAGACTGTTTGCACTTACACCACCGTTTGGTCAGTTACCCAGATGCGCAGCCATATTGGCGATACTCGGATGTAAACAACAGCATGGATTGCACGTTTAATGTACTACAAAATACGTCATTCTGCCAATTGATACTGTCTAAACCACAGAAAAAAATGTGTGGAAGCTAATAAATCATATACATAAAGACTTAGTAAGCAGGAAAGGACGCAATATTTTGACAAACTAAATTTAATAGTTACTGGTAAAGATACGCACAAGCAGTATTAATTAAGATATGAGCCTAATATTTCACCTACCTGATAGGAAATAAGAACAAACACGAATGTTGATTTTCTTGCCCTGGAAATTTTTGTGGCCAACCACAAATGCCTTTTGTTCCTCAGTTTTTTTGCACTCTTCTCCTTAATTTGTTAAAACTTTTGGCAGTCTGTAGTACTTCAAATTTTTTTCCCTGTCCATCCGATTAGTACAGCCCAAAACATGACAATAATTGACCATTTTCAGCAGCAATAATCAGCAAATATGCGAGTTTCATTCAGTTCAGTGGCATTGTTTACATTCAGTGCCGCCAATATGTACCAATCAAGAAATTATATGAAAATACCAAACAGTGCAAAATGTGAAGCACCTACAAAATCAAGAAAACTTACCTTGCTGTCCACCTTGCTTGAAGATTCATAAAGCTTCATAATCTGTGTAATTTAATATACAAGATGATTACATACATGTGAATGATGGCGACAACATGATTTATGAATGCATTTCTTGAACACAAACGTTTTTAAAATGTTTTAGGTTACAACTCTGGTTAGTTTGGCCTTGCTGTGACACCTATGAAAATACACACAACCTTTTTAACCCCAGTGGATACAGCTGCCTCCTTCAGAGCAGATTCAGTGAGCCAGCAGGTTTTCTGCTCTTTGTCTCCTTCTGACCAGTCAGACACATGCACGGAAAACACAATATAGGTTTGATGGATGTGGGAGAAAATATGCACCACCTGACAGAGAACATTAAAGACATGGATGAATATCAAACACATGCATTGTAACCAAATATGCACATCACTGCCAAAGATGTAAATCATATATCTGTTGAGTAAATTTTGAAAACACCCACCTCTCCGACAAACTGCACTGAGTTAGCATCTAGAGATTTTTCCAGCAGTTTTTGCATCATGTCACATATCAAGGCTTTATATTTATTCTCAGAGATGTCAGCCTCCAGGAGCATGCTGGGTAGCTCCCACATCCCTGCCAAGAGTCCTGCAACACATCCATATAATCAAAAATCATTTTTTTTTAAAATATTTTCTATTCTATTTTTCTCGTTCACCCAGCCAAAACTATAGTTTCACCTTTGCTTGGTCTTTGAGTGAGTAGATATTCCATCTCTTCTCCAGCTCGCTGACGTTCCACCACACAGGTTAGGGTTTGCTCCACACGCGGAGCCTTTTTAACAGGCTTTCTTGGATAATTCTGCACCCCGAGTTGAGGGTCCCAGTCCTCTGACAGACACAAGCCACAGCTGCCAGCAACCACTGTCAGAGAATGTGAACATACATTAGATACTGCTTTTGATTTGAAGAGCTGATGTATGAAATCTTCAACGAGAGATTTTAAAACTTACAACAATTCTCTATGTCAGGAACTGAGGTGTTGAGCTTTGAGACAAGTTTACTTATAAGTCTTTTGGAGTCAGTCTCTTGTTTAATGCTCGCCTACATTATAAAACGCATAAAATATGATATTATAATAGGTCATTTGACAGTTTTACAAGGAAGTATTTTGATGAGAGCTGCTCAGCAGTACCTTCCTAAAGGCACGACAGTGGGTTTGAATGGGACACTGGCTGCACAGAGGAGATTTCGGGGTGCAGACTGTGGCCCCTAATTCCATCATAGCTTGATTAAAGTCTCCAGGTCTCTCTGGGTCAACAAGTGTATCAGCAATTTTCCTGAACAGACCAATGAACATCACAATTAAATCAAACATTTTACAACTTAGATCTAGATTTGCTTAACTGTACATCAACTTGATGGAACTTTACGTACCACAAAGCATCTGTTACAGCAGGACTAGTGCTGTCTGCTCCTATGGCTCGAACGCGACACAGAACTCGAATGACATTTCCATCAACTGCACCTGTCACCTGGAGAACAACAAACACCATTGCAAGAAATAAATAAATAGTTACTGCTAAATATTCACAGTGTTTACAATGCAGTGCTGCCTAATGTGATCTGCGGTACGTTATCAGTGGATCACACAAGTAAATTCATTCTAATAAAGGAGTAGTTCACCTAAAGACAGGCATTACATAAGTTACTAACAATTGGATTCTCTGCAGTGAATGGGTAGCATCAGAATGAGAGTCCTAACACCTGATAAAAGCATCACAATAATTTAGAAGTAATCCACACCAATCTAGTCCATCAATAATGTCTTGTGAAGAGAAGAACTATGTGCTTGTAATAAACAACTCCATCACTAAGATGCTTTTAACTTCAAACTGCTGCTTCCAGCTAAAATACAAATCCTCTATCCATAATATTGCTTTCTCAAGTGAAAAAAATTCATCTTGTCTGAATCAGGAGAAAAATATGCACAAATAAAGCACAGTTTACAAACAGTCCAAAACAGTTCTAAACAAAAACGTAGACTGGTATTTTAGCCAGAAGCGACAGCTTGACGTTAAAAATGTCTTCATGATGGATTTGTTTCTCACAAACATGCAGCTTTTCACTTCACAAGATGTTGATTTAAGACAGGAGTTGTGTGAATCACTTGTAAATTATTATGTTTTTATCAGCGGTTTGAACTCTCATTCTGACGGCACCCACTCACTGCAGAGGATCCATTGGTGAGCAAGTGATGTAATGCTAAATTTCCAGAGGTGGAGAGTAGAAGTATTTTTACTTTACTCCAATAAATTTAAAAAGTATCTGTACTTTATCAGAGTGTTTTCCTTTAGAAAACTTTTACTTCACTACATTCCAAAGCATAAAAACCATACTTTTTACTGGACTACATTTCATAAATAAAAGTTGTTGAATTTTTATTTACATTTAATAAATGAGAACATTAAAAACTTAGTACTCTCTTGTACTCTTTGAGTAAAAGTAAGAAAGTACTAGATTTCTAATGTAATCAAGCATGATACTTAATATGAAACGTAGTGCAGCAAAAAGTACAATATTATGCTTCGGAATGTTGTATGCTTCATGAAAATGTAACTTTTTCTAAAGCAAAACATTCTGAGAAAGTACAGACACTTGAAAAGTACTAATAAAGCAGAGTACTTCACTACTGTCTGCCTCTGTAAATTTCTCATGAAACACATCTGCATCTTAGATGGCCTGAGGGTGAGTAAATTTCAGCTATTTCAGCTATAAAATGTATCAACAAAACAAAGTTACCTGTCCAAGTGCAATAGAACTGATCGCCCCGGCAGTGTAACGTCCAACCCCAGGCAGCTGTTTTAGTAGTCCTGCTGTGGTCTTTGGCATCTCTCCATCCAGTTCTGACACTACCTATTGTAAAAAAAATCATCATGTATTTTGTGCAGGTATGTGCAGATTACATAAATAGAAGAGTAAATATATAAACCATATCTAAACTCCGCATTACTGTGTTTAAACCTACTTTCTGAGCACCTTCATGCAGCCTTCGTCCTCGAGAGTAGTATCCAAGACCTGCCCACATTTGGTTCACTTCCTGCAGGGAGACAATAACACACTACTGTCAGATGCTCACTATGTTTCTGTCTGTTTATTTTGTGTATCTCTATGGATTTAACTATCACCTCCAGTGTAGCTGCAGCAAGTTTTTCCACAGTCGGCCATCTCTAAAATTAAAGACAGAAACAGCATAAAATTTGGCATTCCAGAGGTACTGTGAGAAGAGAAGTCAGTCAGCTCGCCTACCTTCATCCATCTGTTATAGTAGTCTATCACTGTGGCAACTTGAGTCTGTTGCAACATGATTTCTGAGACCCACACTGAGAACGGCATGAGAAAAAAAAATAAAGAAATAAAAATTAAAGAAAGGATTCTGATCAACTTTGAAAAACGTTATCATGACATTAAAGCAGTTTTCTCATACCTCCATATGTCCTGATATTAACGTCTGGTTCTGTCATAGCCTAAAAGGACAAAACACAAACACCAAAACAAAAAAGGACCAAAAAAATTATTCTGCAGCTCATGAAATGCAGTTAAACAGTTTTAACATTTTGTAATAGGGTTTGTAATAGTATTTCCTTCATTTGAGGCATTAGTTGAGCCACTGACACAAATAACCCTCATGCATCTAACACACAACACCCCACAGCCAACATTTTGGGGAAAATGCTTAATTTAATAATTTATTGCTAATCTTTAGCTAAATAATTTATGATTTTATACAAAAACAATTTACCAGTGTGATACATATTTTTAGGCCTACAATGAAACATTTTCTTACTGCAATGCATTAAACAAGCATAGAAATGCTGATAGTTTTTCATGAGCATCTCTCAAGCTGTAGCTGTATATGATGGCAAAAAGAATGGTCAGGTAACAGAAATTTCGTACGTTTTTACTAATTAAGGATATGAGATGCCTTTACCAGTGTCCTCCAGGGAAGCTCTCTCTTATTTTGATCATACCACTGCAGAAGTTGAGAGCGGAAAAGAGAGATTTCAGTTGGATCATGGAAAAAGTGGTATGATGAGGGTTCAGTTTCAGATGGTTCCTCTGGTGGAAATAAGAAATCAATACAAACTCAAACATTATAACATTTTAAAGGCAAACATCGAGTTGCCTTGATGTCTAAAGCACACAGAGGCACACTCACCTTTTTTAATAGCAGGCTTTGATTTCTTCTTATTGCTGGATTTGATCACCTCTGTGTTTTCTAGAGCTGCTCTCTTCCCCTTCTGCACTGCAGATCTTAACCTGCTCATAGTGCTAAACCTATCTTTTACTAATTAATAACAAACCTGTTGGACACTTAAAACTCCCTAAAACTTTAAAATAAAATCAAGCACAAACGTATCTGCACATGGTCGCTATTATAGAACAAAGTAGAACGAATACAATATCAGAGCGTTAAAAACGACATATATTACAATAATATTATGGACAGTAAGAGACGAGCATGTTTTCACAACATGCAGCAGCACCGCTCCCGCCTTGTTTGACTTCCTGAAAGGCGGGGCGTCTTTGAACCAATAGCTGACTTTGGAACGCTTCGTCACTGCATATTTAAAGAAGGGGGCGTGGTCAAGAGCTTGAATAAAGACACCTTTTTTTAGGCCTTGTAAACCACTAGTGAATAGAAAGACAGAGATGGAACCTCCAGTTACATATTATATTCAGTTATATAAGGGTCGTTCCACGACATTGGTGCTTTTTCCACTTGGACAAAATAAAAAATAAAATAAGTTTAATCAATATTTTTTAAATATCCATGAAATGAAAACACCTTAAATGACAAGAAATTGTATTGTGCCATCTCAGGCTAATGTAATTTATTATTTTATGACTATTTTTCTGTCTCATGTTTTGGTATTTTTGTCAACCCTGTTACCAACACAAGCGTTACTAGATACTATAGTTTAATTAAAACTCATATGCCACTGAAGGCATTAGCATAATAATATACCAAGGGTGACTTTTAAAATGTCTGAATTTTACACAGACAATCTTTAAAAATAGGGTCAAACATTTTAACATTTTTGTACATTTTAAAAATGGTAACAGGATTGACATTGCATAATGCCCCAATTGCATAATGACATGAAATCAGGGGACACCAATAAACTGATTTATATTTTATAGAATAAACGCATACTTATGCCAAAAACATTACTTGACAATGAGACTATATTTAGAACAATATGCAAATTTTATTTTCATCAATAGATCAATAGATTTTAAAATAAAATCCATATTGAATTGACCCAAAGAAACATGGAAGACTGTTCTTTGTAATCACTTTTATTATTTTATGTATAAAAAACATCAATAATAAGAAAATGCCAAAAGTTTGTTTTAAGCTGCATTCAAGAATCTGAATTCTGTTCCTCAAGCACTGTAGAAAAATAAAGGGAAAATGAAAAGACACTGTAAAAAATCATAATTTGAAATAGCCAAATTAAGCCACTGGTGACTTTCAAATAAAGACAAAAACATAAAACCTAGTTATGTCTCTCTAGATTTGTCAACTCACCACATGAAATGTTCACTTTATTTGAGCGTAAAATGTCAGCTTGAATGTCATCCATGTTTAAATGTAGGACATCAGCATTGTGCTGTAAACAACATGCAGACAAACAGTTTAAAGTTAACTTTAACTGTATATTGACTATTGATGTTTTTACTGCAAATTATATATATCTCACCATAAAAGACTCAAACAGTCTGGTGCCCATAGCTCTGCGTACATGCTCTTCCACCACTGGATACATGCGCACAAAATGCTAAACAGATATTACACATTCATATCAGATTCTCATTGGTCTATTGCTTGCCTAATATTGCACTTACTTAAGGCTGATGCAGAATCAGTGTATGCAAGATTAGACGAGTGAGGTAGATTTAATTGTACCTCCAAAGCCAGGCTGGCTTGTCTCTGGGCATCTGCATGTTCCTGATTCCCCATTGCATATAGTAAGTGATGGATCACTCTGAGAGAGAGCAGCTCTTTGGATATCTCTTCACTTCTCTGTGCCAGAATCCTGTAACATCATGTCAGTATATACTGTAAGTCAAGCTGATCTGTGTGTTTATGTACGATATAATATTTTCCATGCAGTATGTCTTGAATGTATTCATTGTTTAAAGTACCTGATGGTTTTTGCAGAAGCTGCTTGCTGGAGAAGCACAGGGAGTGAATCAGTAATGTTGGCCACCTCTGGATCTAACAAAACAATTCAGCCGAATTTCAAATACAGCACGGGATTGTTTATGACTCTTATGTCAGACGAGTCAGTAATGAGAAAGATGCTAATTCAAGCCACAATCTGTGTTTGTTTCTCATCTCGTCTACATCTACTCCAAATTAAATTAAAGGTAACAATTGGGAGGTTGAATTAAGGACGTCTCCACGCTGCAACATGATCATAATGCAAAGCAGTATTGTTATTGGAGAACCACTGTTTCAGTTGCAAACAACACATACCTTGGCAGTTACACAAGTTTTATGCCTTGCTTTAATTGAAAGAAAATGAGCAATAGATCATACCCTCCAGGATCTTGTGTTTGGGGTTTCTATCTTTAGTTGGTTTGAGAAAAACCACCAGACCCCTGAGCAGAGCCGGTCTAACCTCTGATTGCACGAGCTCTGTTATCAGTTCTATGGCTGGAAGTTAAAATAAAAGCACAAATGAAACAGTGGGATTCACAGTAGGACACACAACAAATAATGTCAAATTGGAAATGTACACTTGCCCTCATATTGCACTTCTAAATGTAGGGACCTCAGCAGATTCAGTAAGGGTTCCACTATGCTATGATGGGCTGTTTTTACAATGGGCTGGACAAAGCAAAAGAAAAATTCAATACAGTTTCATACATTTTATGAATTGCAAAAATGTATACAAATTATAAAATTGGATAGTTGATGCAGTCATAGCAGTGTGACATCCCATACATATTATTTAAAACTATTTTAAAACACCTTAAAATATTTGTTTTTCTATTTCTTAAATAATTATTTATTATAAATGGAGTTTTCATGCTCATATTAGAGAAACTATCTGGAATATTTGAAATTTAAAAATTAATTTGTCACATTGCTAGAACAGCTAAAATGTAAAATGGTGAGCAGTTATAGTACATGCAATAGATACTTTTCCCATATACACTACCAGTCAAAAGATTTTTAATGTTTTTTAAAGGAGAAGTCCACTTCCAAAACAAAGATTCACATATAATGTACTCACCCCCTTGTCATCCAAGATGTTTATGTCTTTCTTTCTTCAGTCGTAAACAAATTACATTTTTTGAGGAAAACATTTCTGCATTTTTATATAACGGACTGGTATGGTGCCCCGATTTTGAACTTCCAAAATGCAGTTTAAATGCGGCTACAAACAATCCCAAATGCGGTTGTAAAACAATCCCAGCCGAGGAAGAAGGGTCTTATCTAGCGAAATGATCAGTTTTTTCATTAAAAAAGCAATTTTAATACTTTTTAATCTCAAATGCTTGTCTTGCCTTTCTCTCCATGAACTCTGTGTATTCTGACTCAAGACAGTTAGGGTATGTTGAAAAACTCCAATCGTATTTT
>JAHKKF010531408.1:5184-18655 GCA_019740295.1 Labeo calbasu | reverse complement strand
ATACACACATACAAGTATTAGCAATACTACAATGCATGTTAATGTTAATAAACATAACAAAATATTTACATATACATATTTTAAATGTTCATTTTTATTATTACTCATACATTATATATTTAAATATTTATTTACATAATTTACATGTGTACATAGTGTACTGTGTATATTTATTATGTACATAAAAAGCACACACATACATGTATATATTTAAGACTTTTTTATATTTAAAATATTTATATTTACACATAAATAAATAAATAAATTTAATTTTTATTATTCTGAATGTGATTAATCGTGATTAATCGATTGACAGCCCAAATATACATATGCTAGTAATACTACAATGTAATAATGTTAATAATATTATTAACAATAACAAAATATTTACATATACTTATTTTAAATGTTATAAAATAAATTTTCATTTTTATTATCACTAATATATAATACTTAATTACAATTATTATTCTTTTCATGATTATTACTAATATACTTACTTTTTTATTTCAAATTGGTATGACTTCATATCTTCTGAGAAAAAGTCTTTTTAATGAAAGAATTAATCATTAATACACACTATTGTACGGCTTCAGATAAACTGGATATTGGACATTCAGATAAATTGGATAATGCATGAATCATACGGACTATTTTTACTTCGCTTTTATGACGCTATTGCATCCCCTTTGACTCCTGACAATCCCAATATGCATTTACTTTAATTTGAAGTGAAATCAGGATACTCTTCAAAAAGTCACCTGGGGCCAGTTGCATAAACTGCTTAGACTAGTCTTTAAAAGTTAGTCATCTAACTGGCTTTCTTCAGAACTGGTCATAACTTTTTTTAAAGTCACACACAAAAAAGTAGATTGGCCCATTTGTAATCAGAAAAGTAAGACTGATTACCTCTTGGCTAACTGCTAGTTGCTCAAATTAGTTCTTAAGACAGTCTCAACATAGTGGTGTTACATACAAGAGAAGAAAAAACTCATACAGACTTGAGGGGGAAAAATTTTTGGGTGAACTGTTTCTCATTCGCATTCACTGTCAGCACGGCTTCCCAGCAAACAGCAGTTTGTTTATGGAGGAACTCCATCACCGTCAGGACTGTTGCTGTGGTGGAGGTGGAAGTCTGCAGTCAGCAGCAGCAGTGAAAGAGGAAGCCCCTCTCTGCCCCATCACACCCACGCACTGCTTCAATCTATTGATTAGTCTCTAGCTATCAGAACATCAATCATGGGCTCCTGATCGATGGCGTTTTGTTGGTGTGTTCAGACTGCCCTTGGGAACAAAGGGCCTTCACATGAAGCGGTTCTGCTCAGGAGCTCCAACCATTTAAAAACAACAACACAGGTTTGTTCCAGAAACCTGTTGCAATATCATGTCAAACATCATTAACGTGCGTGTGATTATAAAGGGATGGAAGAAAGACCCGAGTCGTGTTGCCTGTTATATACATTATACTGGACTTAAAATTGGATATAAAGGTAAAATGGGTTTTAAAAAGTATATTCTACTATATGCTGTCATATTTCTGTCATATTCGGCCCACTTTTAATGTTAATAAAGGTCTTTAATGTGGTAATTAGTTTAAACACTAATTCGTTTTAATTGACAGTTTTCTACACTCTCCAACTAAATGTGTAATTGCATTTTAAAAGTCAAGTTACAGTCAGTTTTACTTCCACAATGTGATATTTTCAAATGATACAGGATATTCAATGAGGAAAGTGTTAGATGAGATTTTGGATTTTGGAAAAAAAAAATAAATAATAATAATAAATAAAAATATAACAAATTTTACATTATAGATAAAAAATATAACATTTAAAATTAAATAAAGCAGACTAAGGTAAGTCAATTATTTTAAGGTAAACCTTTTTTTAAACGAATTAATTAATTATTCTTTTAAAAGCCCATTTCTGCCACTGACCAAAAAATAAAAAAAGGTAATTGCGACTTTTTTATCTCACAATTCTGACTTATAAACTCAATAAGATATAACCTCGCAATTCTGATTTTTTAATTAATTCTCAATTTTGAGAACATATCAGTCTTTTCCCCCTCAGAACTGGACTCTGAAAAAAAACAAAAAAACAACAACAACAAAAAAAATTGCACTTGCCAGAAATTTTGAGTTTATATCTCACAATTCTGAGAAAAAAGTTAGAATTGCGAGATATAAACTCAAAATTGTGAAAAAGAGAGCCAGAATTGTGAGAAAAAAGTCAGAATTACAAGACATAAACTCAAAATGACAAGAAAAAATTCAAATTGCAAGAAAAAAATCTGAATTGCAAGAAAAAAGTAAGAATTGCGAGCCACAAAATTTGCATTCGCAAGAAAAAAAAAGTCAGAATTGTCAATAATTATTTTGCAATTCTGACTTTATTTCTCGCAATTGTGAGTTTACACCCCGCTATTCTGAGAAAAAAAGTCTGAATGGTGATATAAATACTACTGATACAAATAAATAAATGAATTTAGACAAAAATAAATAAATTAAAAATACAGAATTTTTTATTTTTTTTATTTAACTATGATGACACAAGCATTTAGATTGAACTGTTTTTATGGCTTTGCGTTATGAATATTACTGTTTGTCTACATGCTAAATTGAATGTTTATATTCCCAAAAAGCAAGAAAATTTTATTTTTTAATAATTTCTTTAAATAAAGGCCTCTTTCAAAAATCACAAGTTGTTGTTCACAAGATAAACCCTCTAATTAAACACACTCAAGTGTGAGTGAATCATAGTTAAGAAAGAAGGACGGAGCGCATATACAACATGCCACAAGCAGAAGGCTATTGTGTATTAGCCAAGATATGTGTGTGTGTGTGTGTGTGTGTGAGACAGGTGGTGTGGACAGTGGGGAGCAAAAGTTTGGGGCAAGGTAAAGGTGACAGAGAAAGAATACAGGTGGTCAGCTGTGACAGAAAAGTCAAAATGCACCGAGTGGTGCATTAACCTTGAGATCAAAGATATCACATACAAACAAGCGCAAGCTGATGTAAGCGAAATGTTGCCTCATTATAACACAAGTACAAACACCAGCACTGATCAGTCTCTCAGATATAAAAACTGACATTTGAAATGATTTTCATAGATAACTACCATGTAGTCACTTAAAATAACTCTCATAGCCAGACTTTTGATCATCAGCAATAAATGCAGTTCACAGTGCAGCTTATTCTGGCCAAGAATCGCCCACTTAGACGGGAGGTGGACGTTTCCATGATGTAATCCAATCGCAGTTTAAAATACAAGGCAGCATCCAGGTGCACTAAAAGATAGCTTGTTTTGCTACTAAGTGTCACAAACAAAAGTCAGATGGATGAGTGCATCTACAGAAAGCCAGCCAATCAGATTACAGCTTGCTCTTCTGATAAAGTTGCAATAGTCATACTGAGCAAGTTCATTTTATTGGTATTGTGCGAGAAACAAACAAATGTGTGTTTGTTATGCAGTTGATTGTTTACCTCCAATTTAATTGACTAAAGATGTCTTTGAAGTTGCCAGAAGGACAAACACACACACACACACATGCACACACACACACACACACACACACACACACAGAAAGCAGTAGTCTTGGTGTTTGCATGTTTTGTATTCTTCATCAGGCTTGATTGCGACATCTCATAGTCTCACAGAAAACACTATATCACGGGCAAAAATCAGTTATACACTGAAGCCAAAAATGTGTTTATATCTATATCTAAACTGTTGTTCAAAAGATTGGGATCAGTAGGATTTTTTGTGTTTTTTAAAAAATTCTCTTATGGTCATCAAAGTTCCATTTATTTGATCAAAATACAGAAAAAAGTAAAATTATTAAATATTACTGGAATTTACAATAACAGTTACCTAATTTTACATACTTTAAAAAGTCATTTATTTCTGTGACGCAAAGCTGAATTTTCATCAGCCATTACACTCCAGTCTTCAGTGTCACATGATCCTATTTTATTTCTATTTTAAATAAATGCTATTCTTTTTTTAACATTTTATTCATCAAAGAATCCTGAAAAAATATTAAGCAGCAAAACTGTTTTCAATATTGATAATAAATCAGCATGTTAGAATGATTTCTGAAGGATCACTGAACATTGAAGACTGGAGAAAAGATGTTGAAAATTCAGCTTTGCATCACAGGAATAAATTGCATTTTAAAGTATATTCAAATAGAAAACCACTATTTAAAATTGCAATATTATTTCACAAAATTACTGTTTTCCTGTATTTTAATCAAATAATGAGCAAAAAAGATGTTTTCAAAAAAACATAAAAAAAATCTTACTTATCCCAAACTTTTGGCAGTGTTTAAATGTTTTTAAAAGAATGACTTTATGCTCACTAAGTCTGCATTTATCTGATCAAAAAAACAGTAAAAACAGTAATAATGTGAAATAATATTACAACTTAAAATTTCTGTGTTCTATTGTAATATACTTTAAAATGTAATTTATTCCTGTGATGCAAAGCTGAATTTTCAGCATCATTACTTCACAGTCGTCACATGATCCTTCAGAAATGATTCTAATAAGCTAATTTTCTTTTATTTTTTTTTTATCAGTAACAATATATATTTCTTTACTGTAACTTTTGATCAATTTAATGCATCTTTGCTGAATTAAAAATAACTTTTATGTCGTCATATACATAAATAATTAGAACCTTAGTTATGATGGCCAAATACCTTGTGAAGTTGCACTATTAGGCGACTGGTACATAGCCTAAAGCTTTGAATAAGTGTGTAAGTGCAGATGTTCAGATTCAGTGTATTTACACCATAAAGCAACATATGTTCTACTCTGTCACCTTAATAAAAGTTGTGAGTGAGTCAGCACAAACGCACAGACCCTATGATACACAGGCATGAGTCAGCAGAAAGCCTCTTACGGCCATAAGCGGGCTGATGAGATGGGCTCCCTACAGCTGCAACGGGACAATACGAACCTCAACATCAAAACCGCAATTCATTACACTGTCAAACGCCATAAAACATCTCCAAAAACCACACAGAGACAAACATAAATCCACAACCGCCGCTTGATTTGAGCATCATCTGTGACATGACCTTGCAAAACAATAAATTAAGGCAACTCCAACTTACAAACATCTTATGCACATTTTAAATCACATTTCAGATGGTGCAATCGTTTCCTGACTGCCTTTGGATGTAGAACTGGGTCATATTTTTATGCATGCATTGCATGGGAAATAATATAATAATAATACATATCTGGCACATTTAAGAGCGATTACACCATGTCGAACATGCATCGCCCAGACCGTCAGTGCATTGTGGGTGTTTATTTAGGTCACTGTGTCTACACCACACGACTTGGCAGAGTCTGACCGAACACAAATATTTTCATATCACAGAGAGTTTAACTTTGACAGTGAAATGTCACATCATTTGGCAAGTGCACATACCATACTGAAGCACAGACACCTGTTGCTAAGAGACAGGCAGATGTGCTCTTGTTTCCTGAATAACGTAGTTACGTACTGAGCGTGAAAAGCAAGGGATCGTGCTCTTGGCACAGAAAGTGCTAGACCTTGCCCGGGGGCCACCAGGACAAGTGGCTGTTTACAAATGTTCACTTTGAGCACAGCAACACAAACTTCTCGGCAAACACTAGGAACTAGTGGCCTCTTCAAATACCAATTCTATTAAGCTGCTTTGAAAAGTACTAGGGCTCTGTCGGGGGAAACCGGCCTTATGGTAACACCGCCTCAAAACTAGTGGAGAAGCACAATTAAAGTTAATTGATTTCTTTTTCTTTAAAAGAATTACAGTTTTACTGTTGGCCAATGGGAAATCTTTAATGAGGTGGACAAACATACCAAGAAACGTTAGAGGAGCTAATTAAGCACTGGTGCCCATCTATAAATGCCTTTTATTTTCATTTTTTGCTTAAAAAAGCCTTTTACATGCTCAATTTATGTTCTTGGTTCTATGCTGAATAATTCATCAGCTAATTCAGTAAAAATTAATCAATGATCTTATCAAAATGTAAACCCTTTTCCTCTTACCTGATATAGTGACAAACCAATTCTGAATAGATAAGAAACAAGTTAACCTACATTTTTACTCATTGAACACCCTGTTGCATTTGAATTACATCATATGATGGAAGTAAAATGGGTTACGAGTACCAGGTTGTGTTGGCTAATCAGCCAGACTGTTTGCATAAGCAGGAATGCATTAAAGGGATAGTTCACCCAAAAATTAAAATTCTGTCATTAAATACTTATCCTCATGCCTTTCCAAACCTGTAAGATCTTCGTTCATCTTCATCTTAAATGTGGTAGTTCCCTTGCTGTCTATGGAGGATCAGAAAGCTCTCGGATTTCATCAAAAACATCATTTGTGTTTCGAAGTTTCGAAGACGAAGGTCTTACAGGTTTGGAATGACATGAGGGTGAGTAATTAATGACAGAATTGTCCTTTTTGGGTGAACTATCCCTTTAAGGTGTTTCCAAATCCAGTCTCTGTATACGGTCCTGTCTATTCCATCTGATGCAGGTGGTACAGATGTATCCCTCAGTGCCTATAATACATCACAATATAATATATATTATATTGTATTGCATTGTATTGTACTATATTATATTGTAAGTAAATAAATGAAACATTTTTGTTACAATGTTACAAATAAATGTAACAATTCTGTATCTACAGACAAATTATATTACATTTTGCATTTGGCATTGTTGCATTCAATACATTTTAAGAGTTAATTCATTCCTTGAAATAAAACCCCAAAACTTTGTTGTTGACAGCAGCAAAGTTATACACTATAAAAATGATTTTTTAAATCTTCAAATGTGCAATTAAAATTTTATTCGAGTAGGTTTTACAAGAAAACATTATTTCAGTTTTTCTGCTTCAAAATTTCATGCGTCAGCTGCTGTTTCTTAGTAAATATTAGGAAGACTTACTAATTCTTTGAGTTAAAGGTACCATTTTTTTGTCAGTGTAACATTTGATAAGTAAATAAGTGCTGTAGCCTTTAAATATTGCATTAAAGGGATATTGTTCCAAACCAGTATGACCTTCCTTCATCTTCTGAACACATTTTGGTTTGAAATCTGAGTGCTTTCTGACCCTGCATAGACAGCAGTGTAACTACCAATGTAATGTAACTAGCATGTCAGGAACACACGATGAAGACTGACAAGGAAGAAATTGTTGAATAAAGTCATTATTTTTGTTTTCTTTGCACGCAAAAAGTATTCTCGTAGCTTCATAAAATTACGGTTGAACCACTGATTTCATACAGATTATTTTAATAATGTCCTCACTACCTTTCAGGGCCTTGAGCGTGTCAGTTGTGTTGATGCAGGGTCAGAAAGCTCTTGGATTTTATTAGAAATACCTTAATTTGTATTCCAAAGATAAACGAAGGTCTTACAGGTTTAAAAATGACATGAGGGTGAGTAATTAATTAATGAATTTTCAGTTGTAGGTGAACTATCCCTTTAAGGTGTATCAAAATCCAGTGTCTGTATACAGTCCTTTCTACTCTATCTGATCCATTTCTGTAGGCGGTACAGATACTGTACATTACTATAATACAATCACAATCCTTATTATATTATATCATATTATATTATAAAGTAAATAAATGGAACATTTTTGTTACAATGTAACAAATAAATGTAACCATTCAAATTATTCGAAACAACACAAATTATATAACATTTTGCATTTGGCATTGGAGTTCATAGATTCCTTGAAATAAAAAACACATGTTGTTAACAGCACCAAAGTTATACACTGTAAAAATGATTTTTAAAATTTTCAAATGTGTAATTAGCATTTTATTGGAACAGGCTTTACAAGCGAAAACATTATTTCAGTTTTTCCTGCTTCAAAATGTCATGTTTAATTCAATGTGTCACTTGCTGTTTCTTTGTAAATATTACGAAGACTTCCTAAAGTACCACTTTTTTTTTCAGTGTACCATTCAATAAGTAAACAAGCACTGTAGCCATGAAATACTGCATTAAAGGGATAGTTCACCCAGAAATTGTGTCATTAATTACTTACCCTCATGTTGTTCCAAACCCATAAGACCTTTGTTCATCTTCAGAACACAAGTTAAGATATTTTTGATGAAATCTGAGAGGTTTTTGACCCTGCATAGACAGCAATGTAACTACCAATGTAATGTAACTAGCACGTCATGAACGCAATTCGAAGACTGACACTAAAGAGAAGAAATTGTTGAACGAAGTCATTACTTTTGTTTCTTGCGCACAAAAAGATAAACAAAGGTCTTACAGGTTTGGAACGACATGAGGGTGAGTAACTGATGACAGAATTTTCATTTTTGGGTGAACTGTCCCTTTAATTATGTTCTACAGAATCTGAAGGATTCTATAAAAGGAACCCTGATACAAAAATGCTGCTTGCTTTTGGCACAGGCTTACTGGGTAGCAAATAAGCAAATCGACTTTCAGTTTCAGACAGCCATTGTTCCAGGACACAGTGTGAAGACAGTATCCGTTCCTTCGATAAAGGCCATTTCTGAACCAAGATACAACTGATTAACAGTTTCGCTCCCATTCAGGTGAAGATGTGTTACTCAAACTGCCCTCTAAAATTATACCATAACGTGGTCTTTGATTGGGCCAGCCATGACTTTGTCACAGAGTAGATTATCAGCATGAGCTCATGTTTTCCCAGCATCCTCTAGTCTCGTACACCTCTACTTATTAATCTTTAAGACAGGCATGAAAATGGAATTGCTGCAAATAACAGCCAGATTAGACATTCACAAACATGATTAATGGCTGTGGGACACTCCCAATGCTCGTGGAATATTAACGACATCATGCATGCGACAGCCACGTTTCCATTACGCCGTAAGACTATCGCATGCATCGACGCCCACTAATGTTAAACAACAACACCCGTAAGACCAGCGCCCGTGTTTATCTGCTCGCTCTCTCGAGTGGCGGCAAATTGATTCCAATCACCGTTGACATTCTGATTGAGCTTAACAGGATACAACGCTTAATATTGCCTTGTTGTCAATGGAATGAAATGAGCAGGGAATGCATTCAAGATCATGCAGGACAGCATTAGGAGATGTAGGAACTTATTACAGATATAAAAACAGAAACAAATCTATTTTAATCTAAACCTACCGCACACCTACTGTTTCTAAGAGAACACAGCAGAGCTACATAGATAAGATTACCTTTATCGTCCACAGAACCACGGCCATCCTCCTTCTTAATTTCATGCTCTACATAATGGTCTACATAGGGAGATTCTGCTGATGACATTAAGGAAAAAAATCAAATGAATGAATGAAATGAATTTGACAGCATAGGGACATAAAACGGAAATATAACCATATTTACACATCTTTATACAATATCACAGTCAAAATGAAATAAAATATGTACTTTCTTATTTGAATCTTATTTTGGATCTTCAATCAAAATGTAATATAACATTTCCTGCCTCTGAAATGATTTTTCTTTGCCATTATAGCACTAGGCTATAGAGTGGAGCAATTGGGTTCCAGAAATAAAATCTCATTTATTTTACACGCATAGCAATTGATTTTGAATAATTCTAAATAAAGCTTTCAAGACAAACATACCACGTGCTCTGAGGTCAATAATAGGAAAGAAAAGCAGTGCTATTTTAACTTAATTAAAAAAAAAAGCATTCAACAGACAAATTCCAGGCGAAGAACTACACTACCCATGAATCCAGAGAAATATCCAGGAAACAAGATGCTTTAAGAGCCAGGGGGTGAAAACTTTTTGAATTTGAAGATCAAGGTAAATTGTATTTAATTTGTCTTCCAGGAAACAGGCAAGTATCTTCTGTTTCTTCCGAAGGGCAGTACTAAATGGAAAAAAGTAATCATTCAACAAAATAAGAAAAATTTGGACATCTTCATATTGTCCTAAAGTTTTCAGCCCCCGGATCTTAATGCATCGTGTTTCCTTTTGAAGTGTCAATGAATGTTTGAACCTTTTTTAATAGTTGTGTCCCTCAATTGTCCTCAGTGTGAAAAGATACATCTCATACTCACAGTCACTTTTGGAAAGCGTTCAAATATGCAAAAGCAAACCAAAGAATCTGCAGGACATGGAGGATTTTTCTGAAAAATAGTGCTCAGTTTAACTGTTCAGAACAAACAAGGGACTCACTGAAATAAATTAAGGTAAATGTGACTTTTTATCTCACATTTCTGACTTTTTCTCAGAACTGAGTAATACAAACTCTGACTTTTTTCTCAGAATTGTTTTCAGCCAGACAAAGTTTAGGGATAAACAATCTGCCATCTTCTGTTCTGAAATTAAGCCAAATATAATTACTACAGACTAACCGTACCCAAACTGCAGCCCTGACTGTATGTCATTTTTACATATGAAATAAGGCATACTGTTTTTATAAAGTTATTTTCCTTCATATCATGGTAGGGTTCCTAAAATGTTGGTTTCAATCCTTGTAGGACATTTGAACACACACACACAGGCACACAGCAAACCTCATCCATCATTCCATCCTTTTTTTTGGCCAAAACCTAGTAACCTACTGCACTGGATCTACAGGGATCGCCATTCTATTGGTGGTCTGCGGTCTCAAACTGGTTCCGTCTGACCTAAAGCAGTCTACAGAGAGTCCAGCAGGAGCAGCGCAGTGCACAGTGCTCTACACTAATGAATTTACCTTCCTCTTCACTTTCTTTGATAGACTCTGCCAGAGAGAGACAACACACATACATCAGAGCTCTACAACACAACAAAGTGCGCATATGTAGGTCTACAATGCTGATTTTACTAGTGCATTTTGCTCTATGACTGTAGTATCACAGGAGCTATGAACAGGATAGAGGAAAGACAGGTGGAGATGAGTGGGATTCATGTTTACCGAGCTTGATCTCCTCATAAACATTCTCTTCTGTCAGAAAATGGAATGAGAGAGAAGAGAAAAAACAAGTCGAGGTAAAGACAGAGATGAAGAGTGAATGAAAAACAGATCAACGGCATTGCAAGAGCAGAAAGAGATAAAGTGTTAGACGTACTGTCTCTTTGAACAAGCCGACAGACAACAGCTTATTGTGAATGTCAGTTATATTCCTCAAAATTTATTCTGGAAGTCCTTCGCTTCCAAATTTGATGTCTATGATTATGCTGACTAAGTAATTATAGATTGGTACTTAACTCTTGTACTCAACTTGAGTATGGAGTAATCAGAAGTATGGATATCAAATGCACTGGTTCAGAGTTCATACTAAAATTAAAAATATGTGATCACAACCTGTTTTCGGTTCCTGTATAATGTGACTCATACACACAAACATATACTCTAACCTTTGGTTTTTCACAAATATATCAATCACATATCGGGCTTGAGATGTGACTTTATTTGCCCTAAAAATGCTACACTAAAAATATCATTCCTCAGTAGCAGGTCTCACCCCTATGAGGGGGATATATTTCCTCATCCGTTTATCATCTGCGACCTCAAAGCAAGGCTGAAGTTCGTAAGCTCCAATGAACTGAAGCCACGCTGTCCAAATGCATTTCACATCTGTATGAGGCACAGGACCATCAAAACGTTCCCACACGAGCACGCTAAAGGTTATCAACCTGAAGTCACGAGCGGGTTTATTCAGTCCTCAAGGTCTCGCAGACATATGTGCACCCAAACGTGATTTTATCAGGGAGTGCGAGTTTCCAAAGGTGAACTAATGCGATTGGGGCACAAAATCACATATCACACAACACTCTCACTGGGGCTCATTCAACAATAACTGTATACAAGATGCATACTTGGGTGCGCAGAAGAGGTTTTTGCACACCAAGTTTTAGCACATTTAGTATTATTTAAAATACTGAAATAGTATAAAATATTACAATTGAAGTCAAAACTTTACATATACCTTGCAGAATCTGCAAAATGTTATTTTACCAAAATAAGAGGGATCATACAAAATGCATGTTATTTTTTATTTAGTACTGACATACTGTAATAAGATATTTCGCCCTTTCCAACAACGACTGTATGATTTTGAGATCCATCTTTTCACACTGAGGACAACTGAGGAACTATTGCAGAAGGTTCAAACGCTCACTGATGCTCCAGAAGGAAAAACAATGCATTAAGAGCAAAAAACTTTTTGAATTCGAAGATCAGGGTAAATTTCAAGGACAAATTTTATTTTGTCTTCTGGGAAACATCTTCTGTAACTTTTGAAGAGCAGTACTAAATAAGAAAAAAAAAAGATATTTAGGCAAAATGAGAAGAATGTACACATCTTCAAAAGTTTTCACCCCCGGCTCTTAATGCATCGTGTTTCCTTCTAGAGCATCAGTGAGTGTTTGAAACTTCTGTAATAGTTGCATATGAGCCCCTCAGTTGTCTTCAGTGTGAAAAGATGGACCTTAAAATCATACAGTCATTGTTGAAAAGAGTTCAAATACACAAAAATGCTGAAAAAACACAATTTGTGGGACCTGAAGGATTTTTCTGAAGAACAGCAGGCAGTTTAACTTAAGGACAAACAAGGAACTCATAAACAACTATCACTAAAAAAAAAAAAAAAAGCTATGGATCATTCAGGTAACAACACAGTATTAAGAATCAAGTGTATGTAAACTTTTGAACAGGGTCATTTTTATAAATTCAACTATTATTTTACTGTATGTAAACACCTTTTATGTGAAATATCTTATTCAGGTCAGTACTAAATAAAAAAATAACATGCATTTTGTATGATCCCTCTTATTTTGGTAAAATAATTAACATTTTGCAGATTCTGCAAGGTGTATGTAAACTTTTGATTCAACTGTATATAAAATATGCACAGGTGCATCTAAGTTCAATAGTTAAAATTTACTATATTCTAGTCTCATAATTCGTAATCAAAATGTTACAAGCATTTATGCCAATAATTGCAGACGACAGCTCAAATCTCAAATTATTAGAATATTTCATTTTGAGTTTGATAAATTTCCATTCACAGAGTAAGAATAGCAGGCATTTTTCAGTCTAGTTAAGAAATTTGAGATGCACCTGTATTATAAATTACTTAAAAATGAGGGGTCGGTAACGTTTTCTTTTTTAAATACATTAATCATTTTATTTAGTAAGCATGTATTAAATTGATCAAAAGTGACACTGAAGACCGCAGAAATGCCTGCTGGAAATTAAACTTTTTAATCACAGGAATAAATTACATTTTAAAATCATTTAGAAATCATTTATAATAAATTGTAATATTATTTCACAATATTGCTGTTTTACTGTATTTTTGATCAAATATACTTAAAAAAAAAAAAAAAAAAAATCTGACTCTGGGATTTAACCCTTTAACTGTCACACCATTTTTGAACACAGACATAAAAATGCACTATCCAGACTTAAATTTTTATAATTCATGAATGAAAACATTTTGTAATATGATTTTGATGTACATTTT
>JAHKKF010531407.1:13137-28316 GCA_019740295.1 Labeo calbasu | reverse complement strand
CCAGTACTTACATAGAAACCTATACAAAGTAGCCAGAAAGAAATGCTCATTTTAAAGAAATACATCAGATGGATTTAGAGGCTTTTGCATCTGAACTGTTCAGATGCTTTAAGGAAAAACAGCAGACAGACTGAAAAAACGCAAACTCAGTCTTTGCCAGCAGGTGGCACTTATGGAATAAGAGTGATATTACGTTTCTCTGGTTACCGCTGTAAACAAAGCAGCCCTGTGCTTATGAACACTACTTTAAATACATCATACATGAGCAAATGAAAAGACACCATGTAAACTTTTCTTAAAACAGTCAATTCCCATTACAGATACATTCACATAAGCCACAGTTTCAATATTTAGAATAATATTTCCAATATTTCACACATTGTGCACCGTAATCTTGCTCTGCCTGCTACAGTATTTTTTAGGGATGCATGATATTATCGGACTGATATTGGAATCGGCCGATAATGGCTTTAAATGTAAATATCGGCATCGGCCCGATATGAAAAATTATGCCGATATGTCTTGCCGATAAGAGGAATATGTTAACTCACATGTGCTGAGGGTGTGCTAGGGATTAGATCATGTCAGCAGTGTGGCTTATTCTTGAAGCAAAGTTTTGACTGAATGAGGAGTAGATTCACTGTTTTGGATCGCTGCATTTAAACTGAGAATGCACATACAGAATGATGCATAGCAATACACGTGCAGTGGCAGCAGCGGCTATAGGAGAAAGTGCGCCGTTGTTCCGTTTGGGATGATTTACTGTTGCCTTTTTCATATCCAGTCACTAAATGGCTAAATGCACATTTTAAATGGTTTTATGGTGCTCTTTGTTGTATTTTGAAACACAATGGCTATGTTTGCAAATGACATGATCTGCATTTAAAATAAAATGATCCCAGGTAATTAAGGCGCGCAGTCAGTGAATTCTCTTTCTCCGGCGGCGCAACGGCAAAACACACTGTTGCTCATATGAAACATTTTTACGTGACTATTATGACACAAATGAGGTACAAAGCATTCTTTATAAGATAAATAATTGGTTAGCAGGCAAATGTTAGTAACGACCATGCTTTCGATTTATGTCGTTCGAGTCCATACATTTAAAGCCATAAGCGGCTGGAGAAATTATAATTAAACATGACATTTCTATTACTTTCCATGTTGAATGCCTTTGTATTGCAGGGCTCTAGACTGATCAAAACTGTCACATTTTAGATAATTTATTTATTTATTTATTTTTTTGAAAATGTGCAAGTTAAAATTTGACTTGGTCGCAGTTGTGCGAGTGCATGATCTGCAGTGCTAAAGCGCCTGCTCCATTCAGCGGGAGTTACAGACTTACAAAGCCATGGCATATTCTGGCAAGAGTCAGATTTCACTGATCACGCGAAGAGTCGTTTTTGTTCTGAGCGCTTTGAGCCTGGATTGTATTTGTAGTTACAGCACGAGTGAGGTGGTGACGGCAAAAATGACGCGACTATTGAGGTAACTATGGCGGATGGAGGATTTGGTTTTCAAGTAGGTTAAAAGACCGCTTGTTAAACCAGAGAAGGTAAACATGTTGATATTCTTGTGCAAAAAAAGTGTACTGTTTTGCCAGTTGCCAGCACTGATTGCCACGAACTTAATAATATTCCCAAATTCTCACCGTCTCACCCTTTAATTTCGCAGGTTTTCTTGTCATTCACTTTTAATCCATGTTTTCGTATCTCTTACTGTGATAAATTGCGGCTGGGAAACAAAATATTTCGTGGGAATAAATTAAGAATTCCTTAATACTACATATTAATTCGTTCCCTTATTTTACAAATTAATAAATTAATAAATCGTAGGAATGAATTAACAAGTTGTAGCAATGAGCTATGTCCTGTTTGTGTCCCGCATGGTTTTCTTGTGCAAAAAAAAACATGCAAAGCACCCTCACAGTCACCCAGTTTAGTTCTACTTTTCTTTTTGTTTTCGTTTTGAAATGTTGTATTCAGATTGCAAATTCGAAAGTGAAAGCATCCGAAGATCGGCTTATAACATAGCAAAAGTTAACTTAATTCACAAAATTCAAATCATAAATAATGCTAGCCTGCTGATGAAAAAGAAGGGATTGAATGTAAACCACTCATTACTATTTATTTAATCCTAACAAATAAGTTATTGTTAAAAACTAACTTTCCGAACAAAAGGACATATATCGGTATCGGTATAGAGATGAAAAATATTGGCATATGAGATATCGCAAAAATCCAATATCGTGCATCCCTAGTATTTTTTTCTCTTTGCGTTTGTTTTTAGCGTCTCTGGTCTCTGTTATCGGATGTCTAAAGAGTTCGTAATATTTCCACCCACATGACATTTTGAAAGAAGATTGCATGCAGTTCTTGTGCAAGCCCGGAACAGAGATAGGTTGAAATATGTCTGGTTGATCGGTGAATCTGTATAAATTAAGTGTATTATTGATCATTGTTAAAGCTACAAAGGTAATCGTCAAGACAAGTATTTTGACATGCTTTTGTAGGCTATTTGTCCGTCAGAGATGCATCTCTCTGTGATCGCTTAAATTTTTAAATGAACAAGGTTAAAAAACATGTGCAAATGATAAACTTTCGTGACGACACGGCAGTGGCTGACTGGGCCAGTGACAGATTCGTCAGCTGTCCTGAGTGTCTTTCATGCTGGCCCCGGGCCATATACGTTCTCCTTTAATGTGTGGCCAAGCACTCATAGCACTTGTCACATAATTCACACCTCCTATACACCTTTTCTTTAACGTGGAAGTAAGCCTATGGGCGAGACTTCCGGTTCATAAGGGAAATAATGAGAAGAATAACATATTAAGATAATAAATTTAATTAATATGGTAAGACACACCAATTTGCAACATCAAGCAGCAAAACAAGCTGTTTTGTACAGCTAAAAATAGCTGGACGCGGATGAGACTGGAAGGCAGACACATTTTCTCTATCCTAACCAGACATTGGTGGGCAGAGTTAGTGTAAATAGACACTCTTTTATGATGGTTTATGATGGATCAGCCCTCAGGGGCTCCCACAGGCAAATGCCTGCCTTGCCTGCCCTATAAGTACATCAGTACTCTCATGGGCAGTCAGTGATGCCCATAAGGTTATCTGCTTCAACTGTTATAAGTGTATTTATTGTAAACATGTTTTCTGTTTACCTACATGTTTACACATTCTCAAACTTCACGCTTAAGATAAATCAAAATAAATTGATACAAATTGAACTTACTCTCGGACCTCCATGGCCGGGATGACATCACCATTGGAGTTCATGGCGATGAAGCTGACATAAGTCTTTGCTGCAGAGTTTCTGAGACTCCCATAGTCAGCTCTCACACTGAGGATTTTCACTGTCCAGCCTAAAACTTTTTTCATGGAACTGAGGGGAAAAAACACTATCAGATGGTGTACAGAACACATAACGATAAGAGGAGATAGGAAGAAGTACCAATGCAACATTCAGTCCTATTTATTGAAAAGAATGCAACATTTGTTGAAAAGATCTGGCTTAAAGCAATGTTTTGTACATGATCGATCCAGTTCTTTAATTTGATACCTTCACTAAACAACTCACTACAGAAGCTTTTCAGTAAATACCATTCTTGTGTTATTCTTGTCTCAATAACAGTGTTTCAGTAATGAACAGAAATGACTCACTCCTCCATCTCTGGTATCATCTTCTCCACTATGTACACGGGCTGGTTTAGTGAGAAGACTGTAACGCTGTCATGATGTATACTTTGTTTTACTTTAATCTGTAGGTAACAAACACAAGAACTTAATCTTTGCAATGACTGGTCTGTGGTCCTGCTCCATTTGAAATCAAAATGGCATTCATACTTCTTTCATGCTGTTTTGAGTAGGACTGTAATAGAGCCATGTAAAAGCTTTCTCTTTTTCTCTTCTTTGTCTGTTTCTTCTCACCTGTACTTGTGTAGTTGTGGACAGTCCATGTTTATCAGTGGCTTTAACCTGAAAGGTGAATAGACCGTCTCCAACACTAGATGCATCCAGTACGTAGATCTGACCAGTGCTTGCCTCCACATCCAGCAGAGATGTGGACTCCAGCAGTGAATACTGCAATTCTGAGCTCTCGCCCACATCAGGGTCTGACGCCTGAAGGACACGCAACATTTCAACTACATTACTTACAGGCACCAACACCGACATAGCAATTCTATTCAGTTTGAAAAATAGCAGCACATTTCTTTTTAATCATTCATGTCTGTAGCACAGGTGCTGAAATGTATTACTTTAAGATTTTGAACAAATCACTTGCCCAAAATATGAGCAAAAGTAACAGATTCCTTAGCAAACGTCACTATATTTAAAACAGATTTAAGTACATACATTACATTTATAACTGATGAAAAGCACCAGCCACTGCTGAGATTCACTTACTTGGACCTTCACTATAGGGAATTTGTATGGAGCAATACTGAAAATTTCCTTTTCATATATTTCAGCATCAAACACAGGAGCCTCATTCACATTCTCAACCTGTACACTGACCTGAAGATTGTGTGAGAGAGAGAAAATTCAAATGCTTTGTGTCAGCTGTCTTTTATGGAAAGGAACCCTGGCTATAACATGCTTGAAGAGTAAGAAAAACATTCTGCACAAATATGTGAACGCAAACACTTTTAGCTACTGAAGCTTGTGTCATTGCATTCTTAAGTGTTTCAGAATGCAAATACTTTTTTTAGTGTAGCTTCAATGGGGGCTACAGCAGCCATTAACATCAAATATTAGCGGTGCCGATACCGATTTTTACAGATCAAATAAACTGATAACTGATATTTTAAACCGTCTGTTGTAAAAATGAAAATTAATGATTACAATTAAGAATAACAAGGGCTCTGACAAAAACTTTCTTTAAATGCTTTTAAATTATTTTATCAGCAAATCGGTTTTAAAAATGACTGATAACAATCGATAGCAATAAAAATGCTTAATATCGGCGCCGATAAAATATTGCCTTGCATAGGCCAATTAGTGCCATAGTTAAACTAGTTAAACAGTTTTCATGTATTAAACTTAAAACGTAATGATTTATTACCACTATAGTAACTCAAGAATGCATGTTAACTATGCCCAACAGTAGTAAGAATAATACCATTGTCTCTGCAGTGTTTGGAGGAGTTCTGGAGTCTATGGCCTCTATGGTGAGGATGTACCACTCCTCTTTCTCCTTGTCAAGCGGTCCAAGAGCTTTTATGGTTCCTTCACCATCCACAGAGAAGACACCCATGTGTGCTTTCATGTTATAGCTGACTGTAACCAGTGCACTGCCTGTTAATGCCTTGACCTGGCCTACTATTGTGGCGTTAGGCTCATTCTCCTTGATTGTAAAGTTGTAGGATGAGCTGTCAAAAGCCACACTCTCATTGAGAAAGGAAATTTTGAAGTGGATCAAGACTTCGGCTACAGAGAAAAGAAAGATGTTAGTTTTGACGTGTTAGTTCTTTATTGTGTCCATGTTAATTTACAAATTTGGGGAATATGAATTAGGTTATGGTTATGTGAATTGCTTTAATTTTGCATTATAATATTTGTGAGAGTATTATAACTGCATACGTTACTTTCAATCATATAAAATGCCCCAAGTTTTAATTTTATAAAAGTTTTAGGCTTTAGTTTTAACACTATCACTACATTAGCACTATTTTTTTTTTTTGTCTCTTTTTGGACATATTTACAGTATATAGGTGGGAACACACTACTGTGTCTAAGGAAGATCAACAATGTCTCTATATGAAGTCCAAACCTTCATCAGACTGTGCTGGTGTTCCATGATCTGTCGCTATAGCAGTAAGGTTTAGCAGCATGTCTTCTGTGACCTCGCTAAGGTCAGAGATCAAAGTGATGTCTCCAGTTTCAGCATCCAGTGCGATCATGGAAGAGACTTCAGAGAAACTACACAAAGACAACATTCATGCATCAGGTTCATGTTGTTTTCCAAATAATCTTTTAGTGAAAGTGTGGTCTGATGTCTTTGAGATCCTGATTGAAATTAAAAGTCTTGATCTTACCTGTAGCTAATGATTGCGTTGGATCTGACATCTTTATCTGTGGCAGAGAGCGTCAGCAGCACCTCACCAACCTTGGCGTCTTTAACCAGAATGCTTGTGCTGTAGGTGTCAGAGCTGAAGACTGGAGCGTTGTCATTGATGTCTGTGATATTGACCCTCACTGTGGTGATGTTCTGCAGGAAATAAACACAAGCAACCCTTTTGTAGTACAGACCAAAAATCTAATTTTGCAATGTCTAGTACCTAACTTCTTGTGATGAACTAACAGTAATGTACTTATAAGGACTGAGCTCGTATCAGGTACCCAAGCATAGCATCCAAAGCGTCTCAGCTGGAAAAACACAGTGGCACCAAAGCGTTCTCAAGCACCACCAGCTGGCCGTTTTCAGAAGAGTTACTGATATTTTTTCAGCTGGCTTTGGTGGACACACATTAATTGAATATTTATTGTTAGGCATGTGCCCTATTAGTCTTTTTTCACATTTATGAAATATACTGAAGCCAGACCTAAATAAGAAGTTGAGAAGATTCCACTGTATTCCTGGGCACGTAATTTACGTAGTTGTAATTCATATGCAGGGATTATGCTTATTGTGAATAAGCGTGCCCTATTTATGAATGATTGGGATTCATTAACATGCACGTTTAACTGTCAAATCTGATATTTACAAAGCGTTTGTGAATCCAGAGGAGATTTTTCAGGAAGGTCAAATTACTCTGAATTTACTCATATATTTATGCAGGTTTCATGAATAAGGCATATTGTGGGCATAAATTAAGAATTTATTCCCACAACTTATTAATTCATTCCTTGTTTTAGTTAAATCATGGCCACAAACAAATTGATACAGTGTGGCCAAGACTGATTTTAAACCAAGGGATCTAGTTAGTAAATTGTGGAAATTAATTTTTAATTTGTGACTACAAAACAGAAATGAATACTGTACATTTAATTGTGGGATTGCATGGTCCATTGCAGCAATGACCAAATCATACACGTCCTGTGTCTCCCGGTCCAGCTCACTGATAGCTAGTAGAGTCCCATCCTACAAGTAAAGGAAATAATAGATTTTTTTTTTTTTTTTTTTACAAAGTAAATAAGATTGAAGCATATAAAAATATGGTATCATGATATCCAGGTCCTTTCACCTCTCTGAAACTGAACAGTTCACTGTGTGAGTAAGTAATGATGGTGACACGTCCATTTTCTCCAATGTCAGAGTCTATGGCTGAGATTAAGCACACCTCTCCAGGTGATGAGGGTGTGTACACGCCTTCCGGAATCTCAATGGGGTCTGGGAGAGGAAGGAATTGTGGGTTGTTGTCGTTGACGTCGAGAACAGTGATGTTGACCTGAGCTGTAGAACTTAAGCCATCAACAGGCTGGTCCACAGCTATTACCTAAACAATGCAAGTATCCCATTTAGAATCAGTGGACGTTCTGAACATTTGTGAATAGATGGGTTCAAGAAATGACTGTGATAGTTTTATACCTCTATGTTATATTTGTCTTTAGTTTCTCTATCCAGGGTGGCATCACTCCTGAGTGATATTACTCCCTGACTGTTGATAACGAAGGTATCGCTGTCCATAATGAAGTGACCTTTTGAGAATCCAACCTTTTTGGAAAGAAAACAAGAAAAGCTAAGTACATTGAAACAAACTTGGAATGTTGGCTTGACAAACATGACTTGGAAGTTTACAGATTTAAAGGTAAAGTCCTAAGTAGTTAGAAGAGAGATTTATGTGTAGATCTGTCAGAGGTTGCGCTAGACTTTAACATTGTCCGTCATTTTGACGGACAGGGTGTTAAAAATTCCATCATAATCTGTTATTACCCGTCATTTTAATTTTCATATTTTAATTATAATAACACAATTACAATCTCATTTTAATGAACCAATATTGATTATTAAATCTGTTTTCAGTTGATGTATGAACAGTACATAGTGCGCCTTCCTTCCAATAAATAGCAATAGGCTAGGCTTTGTGTTACTTTTGATATGAAACAAAGTCTCAGATTTCAAATTCTGTCCATTTCATTATGAAATTCAAGCAATGAATACCGTTTTGGTGCTCTTTAATGTGGCGTGATAGATTGTTGTAGCTTCTGTGTATTTGCCTGTGCATAATCAAACGCATAGGAAAACATTTGTAGCAGTTTCGTTTTTGTTCTGTAGCTCTGCTGCCAGACTGGAGCGCGCTCGCCACCAACTGGACAAGGGTGGGTATTACAGCTACAATTTACAATAGATCACCCTCAGTGCAATCTGTCAAAATGACGGACGGCCTTCAGATTTTTCTGTCACTGATAAAAAAAAAAAAATTCTGTCAATGGTGGAGAATTTTCACCTTAACGCAACCTCTGATATGTGTATACCTTGCATTCTTGCATTTCTAAGCAATTGCTCTGAGCAATTGTAAGGGAATTGCTATTAAGTCAATTCTGAACGGTAGCTAGAGTGTTACTACATCTAGGATCATTGTGCATTTTTTTATTTTTGTATTTATTTATTTTACAGACAGACAGTGAGGATTTTAAGAACAATACCAGGTCTAGATCAGTGATTTTAGTCTGAAGCACAAGCTGGTCCTGTAGTGAATTTTCCAGAATAGATACTGTGTATTCATCCTGGTCAAATTTCGGCTGGTTGTCATTTACGTCCTCAATGGTGACGGATACCATAGCGCTAGCCGTCTTATTGGAATCATTCACCTGAGTTACCTGATTTTAAAAGAAAAATATGATTAATAAAAATACTAAAAACATCAGCCTAATGGTTTTCATTAATATTTTAAGAAACTGAAACCTGTATGTAAATTGTTATCTGGTCAATTTCCTCTCTGTCTAGTGCCGTTGTCACAGAGATGACCCCACTGCTTCGGTCAATTTCAAAGTTGCTCTGATATTCATTTGGAATGACTGGAACAGAAGTATGGATATGTGCTTTGTTATTATCAGAAACTTTTTTCAGAATAGGAGTTAATTTCTGTATCTAAATAGAAATATATTATTAGGGGTGTAAAGTACTGTTCTTCATTATGCTTGAGTGTTGTTTAGTATAATTTTTACATCCCTCAATATTATCAATATCACCCACATCTATTGAAAAATTATATCTGAAAACGGGAAGCAGAGGTTGTTTAGATTAGGACGCATGTCACATAAGTTTTGTAAATCTGTTAACAGCACCTGCTGTTATGTTGTAAACTACAGGTTCATTGATGCCTGTATCACCATCTTGAGCTTTTATGGGCGCAGGAGTGACGTCTGAGAATTGTCCTATCTGTGCATTGACAGAAAAGACATAAAGGGTTTTGTTTGTGTGGTTAGACATGCATTTAAAGCATTGATCTTGTCCTCTGACGTCATTTACCTGATTTTCCTCAATGGATGCCTTGTAGAGACTGTGATCAAAATAAGGGTTTAGATTGTCAACATCTTCAACCATTATTGTAACTGTTGTTGTGTCATTGAGTTCCCCTATATCCTGCAAAGAAAGTGTTGCGTTACTGCTTTTGAAATTATAGTTGATCTGAATATAAATATTTCGTCATTTATTCTTGGTCCCCATTCACTTTCACTGTATGGAAAAAAGCAGCTTGGACATTCTGCTAAACATCTCCTTTTGGGTTCCACGAGTGAGTATATCATAACAGAGTTTTAATTTATTTTATTTATTTTTTACAACTTGATATGGATGTAGGACTGGTAGGATGTGCAAGAGTTTGTCTTTACTGTAGCTGCCACGGTGAAGATGTACTGATGAGCATTGTTGTAGTTCAGATGTTGTTTCAACCTGATGTTACCGTCATCTCTCACTTCAAAGTCATCTGGTACTGGAGGCTGTTAACAGTGCGGAAGTAATGAATTGAAATGAGGACATGGAAACATTCATAGACACAAACTGAGCTTCCTTAATAATAATATATCATTTACTTTTCTTTCTATATCAAATACATTAGATTCAGACTCACCAGTATAGAATACCTAATTTTGTTGTTTTCTGGCAAAGCATCTGCATCGTTAGCCCTCACCCTGACCACATCTGAACCCACAGCCGTTGTCTGGAGCAAAAGAAACAGTTTACTAAAAGATGTGAGGTCTCCCATTGACCAAACATGACATTACACACACCTCTGACAGTGTGGCGCTGTATATTTTGCTGCGGAAGATTGGAGGGTTGTCATTGACATCCAGAACTTCTAATGTCCGGGTGTTTTTCTTCTAAAATACACAATGAAGCCTTTATCAGCACATAAATATACATTTCAATCTGTATTTTATTTTAAAATGCTTTGCTTATGGAATGATTTTACAATGTTACTGTTTAAATGAACATACCCCTGTGTTCATGCAGGTGACTGAATAATACAAATTCCCTCCTGACTAAAAGAAATAAAACACACAAAGAGACATACAGTATATCTTTATAAAAGTTACGTGACGCGTGGACAAGTAAAGTGTCCCATACTTGGAATTTTTGCTCTGCATTTAACCCATCCAAGTGCACACACACACCATGAACACACAGCCTGGCAGCCATTTTGCTGCAGTGCCGAAGAGAGCGCTGTACATTTACTCTCCCCGCCTACAACTCATGCCGGTACGGAGACTCGAACCTGCAACCTTCGGGTTACAAGTCCAGCTCTCTAATATGTAAGTATGATTGCTAATTTTACGGTTATTTACTTTATCTAACAAAATGAAAAGAGAAACAAACCCCCTTTAGTTCATCAGCGTCCAGTGATTTGATGGTTCGTACAGTAGCGGTTGAGTCTCCATTAGAATAAACCAGCTCCACAAATGTCACACCATTGGGATAAAGATATGTGTCCAGCACCGGACGATCCTCCGGTCTGATATTAGTGAGAATCTCAACATCCCCTGTAAGCCAGATACACATTTAAATACATACTCTTAATACAGAATTTAAAACATAAATACTGTATATCGCTAGTATTGATCTTGCATTACTACTCTCGTAATACTCTTCCCAGAAGGTGTTTTAAAAGACACAGAGGTTCTTTATCAAAGTATTTAATAACAGTTGTAATAAAAACATAATTGCAGTTATATTATGAATAATATTAATGAATGAGTTAGTATAATATATTATTAAAATTAATATTATATTGTGGAGCACTTTGTTTTCAGGTAAAGTCATGTTAGTTTATCTCACCTTCATATTCCTCTTGGATTCTCCCTATGAAGCTATTAGTTCCAGTTGTACAGTTTATCTGTGAGAAACCTTAAACAGCAACAAGTAGTTGAATTCAGGATATAACAAACGGCTAAAAGACTAAATCCAGAGCATTAAACTACACAATATATTAATATAAAACATGACAAATGATAATTGTTCAGTTTACAAATTGGTCCGAAATGCGATTGTGACAAGTCCCAAATCTTCTCTTTACGTCATTTATATGTTGCCACAGCAGCAAAGCAGAGAATGTATAATGAAGGTAAGTTAAGTTACTAATCAAATCAACACTAAACCCTGACAAGCATTTTACTTTTATAGCGCTACATTTCTAGATCCTGTTTTTAAACGATAGATGGATTGTCACATTTCTTTTTTGATAAACAACAGCTTTATGTCAGCGAAGTTTCAGTTATGACTCCCTTCCAAATTTCAGCAAAAAAAAAAGACTTACCTATATTACTCCATACACTGTAAACATGCAGACAAGTTAAAAAAAGTAAAATAGATAATAAGGCCATCTTTTCCATAATTCATTGTCAACGATACAGCCTGAAGTAAGACTATGACTATTCCTTGTGTAACATCTCTTTTTGAGATATTCTTTATTGTGTGTCATAAATAGATATGGCTTCTGCTGTCAGCAGGTATCAAAAGTGCTTCATAGAGGCCAATAATTTAGGACTGATGTGGGAGGGATTTTCTGGAAAGAGTTTTTTTCAAGATATTTGAGATGACGTGAACTTAGATTTTGTTACTAACCTTGTTTTGAGTTAGTACTACTGCATTTTCTCATGCAGTAGCTTGTATGTTCTAGTTCAGTGGTTCTCAAAATTTTTCTTTTTTTAACAGTAACCAATTAGCCATACTTCAGAACTATTAATTATATTATAGTTTTTTCCCCTATCTTTTCTGTTCACCACTCTTTTTGAGACCATGGACTTTTATAGGCCTCTTTAACAAAGATTAGCTTTAGACTCAAAATATGGCTTCTGTAAAGAGACAATTAATAATTCACAGCCTGCACTGCTGAGTAACTAGATGAGATTATTTTAAAATCTTATCACTGCTTACTAGTTATCAAAACTACCTTTATATTTATTACACAAGCATCATCAGAACATATCAAAGGGTACACACGCTGTATAAAATGTATAAAGGAGATTATATCTTATCTTTGTCACATTGCAGCAAGCTTGGAGACAAACTTGGTGATCTTTGCGCTTGACCACTTGTCTGCTTACGTGACGTATATCCTGTCTTTGGCTCAAGTGTTTAACTGGGTGTGAAGACCACAAGTGTGTGTAGACCTTTTCATTACCCGTTGGGACATACTTTTAGTATAGAGAAAATGCAAGTGTATACAGTACTTTATTTTAAAATAAACTTCTAAATGTCTGTTCAGTAGTCCCTATAACAGATGACACAATTTAGTAATTGTGGTGCTTCTAATTAAGTGCTAAAAGCACTTACAAATATTGTACAAAATACAAAAACTCATCTTTGCACCAATAAAATGTATGTAAAAGTAAAATGCATGAAAATAGTCCTAGGTTTTCAAACTATACAAAAATATTCCTTTTTGTCTTTTGTCTCTTTTGTTTGTTTGTTTGTTTGCTATGCGAGTATCTATTTGATCACAGGTTTTGTGCTCAAATTCAATATCAGTACATCTGCATAAACTAGAAAACTGTAACCGAACAAATGCTTGACAAGAACAAAGTCCACCATTAACTGTCCTTTCACTTTCCTGTGTTTATTCTCCAGATATCAAAACTCTCAATGCAGATGTTAGACATGCTGGCTCTGTTTTGCTGGTGTTCAGGGTTTGTGAAGTCTCCAAAGCCACCTCAAAAGGCAACGTTTTGCATCACTTCAAGCCCCATGCAACACAATCTCCAACTTAAATGAGAAATATCTATGATATTTTGTCTTTTTGTGTTAATGTAACATATTTAACAAGGTTCATGTAGGCCAAATCAGCCAATCAATGATCTGTTCATTTTCATGGTTTCAATTTGTCAAATAAGTTCATTTTATTTGTTAATACAATTTATTTTAAGAAATAAATACTAATACGTTGTATTCCAACAAAAATAATTTATACTATTATAATTTACACTAATATTATAATTAATTATTGAATTATAAATTATTTTTCAATGTATTTAAATATATATGTGCTTTGATTTATTCAGGTCTAATGTTTGTTTGGTTTTTTTTACTAATATGGTCTATCTGACTTTGTCTGGAAACAGCTGCTACAAACAAACCAGTTTTCTTTTTGAATGTGCACAGGTTTAGTTGGGATGGATAGGCTGCTGAAATTTTTATTAGCCGTTAAGAATAATTGTAAAAGGCCTATACAGACAATCTCTTTCTAGCTAATTCATTCAAACTAATTACCGCACCATCTGTGGCTGCTTTAAAGCAGACGTTAAAGCAAAAATTCTCTTTTACCTCTGTGGCATAACAACTGGTGTCCATATATATATAGCTTATGTAAGTTCTAGTTGTAGTTCCTCTGAGAATGCTAAGATATTTTCTAACACCTCTTTACCTTCACCCTGAGGATTTTCGCTGGCCAGTCTAGAGAGTTAAATTCAAAGAACTGAGAGAAAAACACGCAGTGCTCACAAGTAAGTACCAATGAACCTTTCATTGTGAATGAATTATTTAAATTCATTTGTAAACCAGAAAGAACTATGTTTATTCAAAAGAATAAAAAAAAACAATGCTTTGTTTTGCTCAAGGCTTGGAAATATAGTATGCAAATCAGTCGAGGACTGGTGTCTGTTTCTTTGGTATCATCTTCTTCATTCTTGGAATTACCAGCGTTGTCACTTGGACTTTCTCTCACTCTGATCTGACGGCAAGCACAAAAAAAGCTTGTTTGATCATTGAATGCATTGCATTGATGGCTCTGTTTTACAGCTTGCAATCAAAATGGCATTGAAACAACTCTGCTTACCATTGCTGTTGTAGTTGCGAACAGTCCGTGTTCATCAGTAGCTTTAACCCGTAAGGTTAACAGACTGTCTCCAAAACTCGATACATCCATTATGTAGAGCTGACCAGTGTTTGTCTCCACATCCAGCAGTGAACAGTGCAATTTTGAGCTCTCACCCACATCAGAGTCTGATGCCTGAGGGATAACAGAATGACAACGCTTTACGAACGCTTTACGAATTTCAACCAATTACACACAAACATTATATTATATGCTGGAACTCCACTTCCGGAACAACAATTCACAAATAATTTACTCACCCCCTTGTCATCCAAGATGTTCATGCCTTTCTGTCTTTAGTCATGAAGAAATTATGTTTTTTGAAGAAAACATTTCAGGATTTTTCTCCATATAATGGACTTCATTGGTGCCCCGATTTTGAACTTCCAAAATGTAGTTTAAATGCGGCTTCAAAGGGCTCTAAACGATCCCAGCCGAGGAAGAAGGGTCTTATCTAGCGAAATGATTGTGTAGCACAGGCTCCGTGATGCGCATTCACAACACGTTTGAGACAAGCGTTTGAGATTAAAATGTATTTAAATTGTATTTTTTAGATGAAAATAACTGATCGTTTCACTAGATAGTAGATAGTTCAAACTCGGGGCACCATATCAGTCCATTATATGAAGAAAAATGCTGCAATGTTTTCCTCAAAAAACATAATTTCTTTACGACTGAAGAAAGAAAGACGTGTACATCTTAGATGACAAGGGGGTGAGTACATTATATGTGAATCTTTGTTTTGGAAGTGGACTTCTCCTTTAAGGGTCTATTTATGCGACCGTTATTGAAATGTAAATACATTGGTCACTTCAAAGGTTATTTTAGAATTTAAGTTACCTGGAAATTGAACTAATTTAAATATCCTTAACACATTTTGTTTGTTTTTACCAAATACCAAATGTGAATTAAACAC
>JAHKKF010531402.1:36526-54140 GCA_019740295.1 Labeo calbasu | reverse complement strand
TTTTGGCAAGGTAAAAAGGGTGTTGTTTTACAAAACCATTGAGAATTTTTAATCAAAGTATATTACAGACTTTTCATTAAGACCCTAAAGAATCATATTAACTTGTGGAAAATGGGCATCGATGAACCCTTTAAGTAATATGTCAATAAAATGTTAATGGATTTGAAGTAAAATTAGTATGAAATAAATGTATTGTGGCATGTTTTTTTTTTTTTCTTTTTTTTTCTAGGGTATCTAGGGTAGTTTACTGCTTAGTTGAGAGAGTTTTACCCCCCACAAAATTTAGTTGAGAGTGTTTTTTTTTTTTAAATAGACAAGTCCTGTACCTGATATATATGCAAATGAATCAATATTGAGTGAATCTAATCAAACTGTGAACTCAGTGTCAGTACCCAACCATAATGTTTACTCATCCTCATTTTCACACTCACCTGTATGCAATTATTTTCTGTAGAATATAAATCAGGACATTTTGAATCTTAATGCATTTTTCCCCACGTGACAGTTCATAGTGATCTATCAAGCTCCAAAACAGAAATGACACTATGTGTTTCAAGTCTTGTAATAGCTTCCTCTAAGGGAGAATTGTAAGTGTTTACAATTTTGAGGCCATTGCAATTTATTTACTTAAAGAAATTGATACTATCATTCATGCATTGAAGTGATCAAAAGTAACAAATATGTTTATAAAGCTACAATAGAATTTCTATTTCAAACACATTTTTCTTTTGTGAATGATTGTTCACTGAACATCTGCTGTGGCTCTGACGTCATTCTCCATTTTTGACATAAACCATTTTCTATTTTCTGGCACATTTGAATCATGTTTGACGATGGCATACACAAGGCCAAATGGCATTCCAGCATATTGTACATACCAGAATATCAATGACATGTCCAGCGAATCAATGCCGTTGGAAGTCGGTAAGGTTTTTTTTTTTTTTTTTTATAACTTAACACAGATGTAAATACTTTTTCAGAG
Organism: Labeo calbasu; assembly: GCA_019740295.1. Classification (NCBI taxonomy): domain Eukaryota; kingdom Metazoa; phylum Chordata; class Actinopteri; order Cypriniformes; family Cyprinidae; genus Labeo; species Labeo calbasu. Next base: position 53,158 of record JAHKKF010531402.1, on the reverse strand, counting down.
CTTCTGTGGAGGGAAATGTTATGAGTTTTCAGGCTTGCTCTCACATCTAACCAGAATATAGACTTACGGATGTGTTATTTTGTCATCATTCAGAACATCCAATCAACCTTATGCACAAGCAAACACCACTAATGTTTAGTGTATGTTCTAGTTGATTTTGCTGAAAAAATGTGATGTGTCTTTCTTACAAGAGATATTTCTTGAGCATGTTGAGTGTTTTATTTCCATTTCCAGCTCTAAAGAGTGCTGAAATAAGGACATGTTTTTTTTTTAGGCCAACCCAGAAGTTCACATCACCCTAGTTCCCTCAACAAAAACCCAATAGGATTTTCCAATGGCATTTCCATATTGCAGGAAATAAGCTTGAAAAGTTTGAGTCTTACGTTTTGTTCATCATATAATCTTTACGAATATACACTTTTAGCATTTATTTTAATCCTAAAAACAGTCGTAGGCCATAAACGAATTACACCACAGTCACAAGACTTTAACATCACCAGCAGTTTCTCTTTCAGAACTCTTTCAGTCTTTAAAATATTTTTCCTGTATGTTTGAGTTAGAATAGTTTGCAAAGGAGTGATTATAAATACACTGAGGTTGTAAAAGTGGACTAGTGAGTAGATGAGTTTACCTGTTTGATATGATGACATTTAATGTTCCTGACAACCTATGTAGTCCCATTTAAACACTTGTCAGCAACCACCTTTATCAAGACTAGTAAGTGCATTTGAAAAATCTAGTGCTTAAGTATTTTATGACGTAGATTAAAACTATCTTGAAATATCTAAAAAAAAATATCTTGAGCTTGTGTTAAAATTAGACCTCAATGTAGACTTTTAATCAAAAACTAATTTAAAGGTGTCCTATTATGCTCTTTTACAAAGTCTTGATTTTGTTTTGGGGGTGTACTAGAACATGCTTAATGCTTGGTGGTTCGAAAAATTATTTTGAACATAATTTACATTATTACAATACATTTTTCCCAGCCTGGCACCTAAGGCTCAATTAGTTCCGGGTTTAATAAAGGCCCGCCTTCCGAAAAACGAAATGTGTTGTGATTGGTTAGCTCTCCCACTGCGCTGCAATTGGCGAACAGCTTAGACGGTGTTTCAGTTCTGCCACGCCCCTTGTCAAAGCAGCAAGTTCTGTGTACCACTGTTAGCACAAGCTAGATTAAAGTGATTCTTACATTTTAATTATGGATATTTTTCTTACAAAATCGCATCGATTCGCTACAGGAGGCCTTTATTAACCCCCCGGAGCCATGTGAGGCACTTTTTATTATGGATGGATGCATATTATTGGATTTGTTTTGGACTGATGAGGAGAAACACCCATCTATGCTGTTCTAAAGCTTGGGAGTGCCAGGATAAATTTTAATTTAACTCCGATTGCATTCGTCTGAAAGAAGGAATATACACCTAGGATGCATGGAGGGTGAGTAAACAATACGCTACACTAGTGTTGAGTCCTTTCATCAGCCTGCGAGATCGCTGATGCATGATATTATCATGCTAATGTATTTAATTATTTGCATACTTAATTTCATTGCCTGAAACCAGCTCCAGCATAAAGCTAAAAGCAGCCTAACATTATCAAAGAACATCATCACTGATTATCCTAGCCTATTCTAGTGCAAGTTTATGCATTTTAAAAAACACTCGCGTTATAAGCTGTCTACACTGAATGATGAGTAAATCTCTTACCACAGACTGCACTCGTCTGCGGCGCGTTACGGCTTCGACGCGGCAACCGGAGTAGGTCGTGGCTTCGCATGTGTTTCGAGCCCCTGTACTGCACATGTCTGTGGCCACTCTAGTCAATGCTTGTGTTTATACCCACCGCGCTGCGGCTCGTTGAAGCGGTTCTCCGCGCTGCATCGCTAAAGTTAGGCTAATCCCCCACCTCGTCCCTACCCTCCCTCCAACAATTTGAATTTCCGTGGACAGGATTTAGTTTAGTGATGTTCTAATGGACAGTGTTGTGACATCATTGCATGCGGAAAACAAACGTTGTAGTCCAAAGGAGCCGTTCGTTGTAGTTCTTAAAAAGGGATTTTTTAAAAACGAAATATCTCCTTTCGGAGTGGACTTTGAGATTTGTAACTTTGTAGGTCTGTTTTATGCCCAAAGATACACACCACACACTGACTAAAGTTCAAAAAGTGAAAAAGCATAATAGCACCCCGTTAATTCATGACAATCAGCCATCAACACTTCTGAACTGGTCCTTCCCTCATCTGTTAATGACACTGAAGCGTTTGAGTGCATGAAGCTCTCAGATCTCTCTCTCCGTTCTGACATGTCAATCCACAGAGCTTCTGACGTCACTCGGGTCATCATATTCCTAGGCTAGGTCACAATGACCGAATAATTCATAAAGGAGAAGCCTACCTCCTCCAAATCTGCAAAGGGAGGATGTGGCAAGAAATCTCACTCTCTCTCGTGATGAAAACACACATCAGAAGGAAACTTTCCAACCATTTATCTTTTAGAACTGTGACAGAATCACGTCTGTTCCTGAAATAATTTCAGCTTGTAATGAGTAAGCATGTGTGATTTAATGATTTGTTGACTTATTCCACATGTTTTGGGTTTGTTTACTGGGAATGTGACTAGTTTCATTTCTTTGCAAGCCTTTTAGATTTACTATTAATTTGGAGTGCAGTAAATCAGTCATTATTATATCACTAATAATAACACATTCACATACTGTAATCTTACATGATTCAAGTCAGTATACACAAGTCAGTTTACACACTAAAGTGGGGTTGGAAGCTAAACTGTAGCGCAATAGCGAAACTACAAGTGAAATACTGTTGGAAAAAGTAGTTAAATTAGTGAACTGCATTGCATCTGATTATAGGAGAAGTTCCTAATGATTTACTCACCCCCATGTCATCCAAGGTGAAAAGAAATTAAAGTTTTTTAGGAAAACTTTCAAATAGTGGACTATAGTGGACTTATTTCTCACAGCTGAGAAATACGGGTCTTATCTAGCAAAACAGTCAGTCATTTTCTGAGAAAAATACAAATTTCTATACTTTTTGACTACAAATGCTTGTCTTGCACTAGTTTAACCTCACACATTACATGTTGGAAAGGTCACATGTGATGTAGACGGAAGTGCCGAACGTGCGAAGAAAGTCAAACACCCTTTACAGAAAAAAGGTAAAACGATGTTGGATGATTTTAAAGTTGGAGCAGAATATGAGATGGAGTTTTTCACGCTATCCTACCTTTTTGAACCGAAGTAAAAAGACAAAAACTACCGCATGTGATTACATAATGCGTGAAGCTACAGACGCGCATCGCAGAGCTAGTGCAAGATGAGCATTTGTGGTTAAAAAGTATATAAATGTTTTTTTTTTTTTTTAGAAAATGACATCGTTTCACTAGATAAGATCCTCATCTGGGATCATGTAGAGCCCTTTAAAGCTGCACTGAAACTGCAGTTTGGATCTTCAACCCGTTAGCCACCAATGAAGTCCACTATATGGAGAAAAATCCTGAAATGGTTTCCTCAAAAAATGTAATTTCTTTGCGACTGAAGAAAGAAAGACATGAATATCTTGATGACATGGGGGTGAGTAAATTATCAGGATATTTTCATTCTGGAAATGAGCTGCTCCTTTAAGGAGGACATATTGATTTTTTTACAAAAACAACGAGGGTTTTCAAATGAATGATCTCAAATTTCTTTAAATATGAGACAAATACAAATTCTGCTGTAAAGCAGCTCCAAAAAGACACTGGTGTCATTTTCAGCCTAGGTTAGTTCAGTGTTTAATTGGAAAAATGCATTTATTATCAAACAAATACAGTTGAAGTCAAAAGTTTGCATCCTCCTTTCAGAATCATTAAAAATGTTCATTATTTTACCAAAATAAGAAGGATCATATAAAATGCATGTTATTTTTTGTTTAGAACTGACCTGAGTCAGAAGATATTTCACATAAAAGACGTTTACATGTAGAGAAAAAATAGAGAAGAGAAAATAATAGTTAAATTTATAAAAATGACCCTGTTCAAAAACACCCCCTTGATTCTTAATACTGTGTTGTTACCTGAATGATCCACAACTGTGTTTTTTTTGTTTAGTGATAGTTGTTCATGAGTCACTTGGTTGTTCTGTACCATTAAACTGCCCGCTGTTCTTCAGAAAAATCCTTGAAGCATTTTTGTGTATTTTAACCCTTTCCAACAATGACTATATGATTTTGAGATCCATCTTTTCACACTGAGGACAGCTGAGGGACTCATATGCAACTATTGCAGATGGTTCAAACACTCACTGAGCATCAGTGAAGGAAACACAATGCATTAAGAGCGCGCGGGTGAAAACTTTTTTTAATTGAAGATCAGGGTAAATTGAACTTAATTTGTGTTCTGGGAAACATGTATCTTCTGTAGGTTTGAAAGGCAGTACTAAATCAAAAAAATATGATATTTAGGCAAAATAAGAAAAATGTACACATCTTCATTCCGTTCAAAAGTTTTCACCCCCGGGTCTTAAAGGAGAAGTCCACTTTCAAAACAAAGATTCACATATAATGTACTCACCCCCTTCTCATCCAAGATGTTCATGTTTTTCTTTTTTCAGTCGTAAAGAAATTATGTGTTTTGAGGAAAACATTTCAGCATTTTTCTCCATACAATGAACTGCTATGGTGCCCCGATTTTGAACTTCCAAAATGCAATTTAAATGCGGCTTCAAACAATCCCAAATGCGGTTGTAAACGATCCCAGCCGAGGAAGAATGGTCTTATCTAGCGTAACGATCGGTTATTTTCATGAGAACATGAGATGGGAGTTTTTCGACATACCCTAACTGTCATGAACCGGAACAAAAACAGTCCAGGCAGAGTAAGACAAGACAAGCATTTGGCATTAAAAAAGTATATAAACTGTATTGTTTTTATTAAAAATAAGATAAGATAAGACCCTTCTTTCTCGGCTGGGATCGTTTGCAACCACCATGGCACCATATCAGTCCATTATATGGAGAAAAATCCTGAAATGTTTCCCTCAAGAAACATAATTTCTTTATGGCTGAAGAAAGAAAGACATGAACATCTTGGATGACAAGGGGGTGAGTACATTATACATATCTCCTTTAATGCATCGTTTTTCCTTCTGGAGCATCAGTGAGTGTTTGAACCTTCTGTAATAGTTGCATATGAGTCCCTCGGTGTGAAAAGATGGATCTGAAAATCATACAGATATTATTGGAAAGGGTTCAAATACACAAAAATGCTGAAAACCAAAGAATTTGTGGGACCTGAAGGATTTTTCTGAAGAACAGCAGACAGTTTAACTGTTCAGGACAAACAAGGAACTCATGAACAACTATCACTAAACAAAAAAAACACAGCTGTGGATCATTCAGGTAACAACACAGTATTAAGAATCAAGTGTATGTAAACTTTTTAACAGGGTCATTTTTATAAATTCAACCATTATGTTCTCTTGTGGACTATATGTAAACATCTTTTATGTGAAATATCTTATTCCGGTCAGTACTAAATAAGCAATAACATGCATTTTGTATGATCCCTCTTATTTTAGTAAAATAATGAACATTTTTAATGATTCTGAAAGGGGGATGCAAACATTTGACCTCAGCTGTACAACAGACAACAGTGTCATTAATCAGCTCAGATCAGTTCAGATTTTGTTCTTGTTAGTGCTTGTTTGTTGACCAATAGTGTCAGTGCCATCAAATCAATAATCCTACTGATAATAAAGTGTCTTTCAGACCCCAACTAAGCAAGCCAAAGGACAACTGTGGCAAGAAACCCAAACTTCATCAGTTGACATAAATGGAGAAAAAAAATAATACAATTTGGGAGAAAGCAGCCTCAGTTGGGGGACCAGTTCTTCTCTAGCCTAAGCAAACAATGATTCAAAATATAAAATGATTATATTTTTTATCATACAAGAACAGTCATCCAGCTACAAAACACACACATTTATGCAGCTTATAGTTGGCTAATTTCTGTCATTGGTCATAGGGACTGTGGACTGTGGAGACCACCTTCTATTCTTTCCTGAAAAGTGGTCATTCCATCGGATGCATTACTAAGCTTTTCCCTGGAAAACGCATCATCATAATGTTGTTTTCTTCTCCTTTTTTCTGACTCTCCCCCATTAACTCTCCTCTGTCCTCTATTAGCATTTTTTGTTTCTTTCCATTTGTAACACAGAGCCATCTGTCACTTGATTCGTCCTGCCGCACATCATCCGAGCACCCCACAAAATAGCTCTGCTGCCGTACGTGTACTCCACCTTTCCTTTCTCAATTCTGCGATTTGCATTTCAAAGGCACACAGCAGATATGTTGGATGATGCACACACTGACTGAGGTAGTTGTGAATGTATGGCTTCATGGCGAAGAGCCCAGTGATTCAGCTTGATTTAAGCGTTTCCATATTACGGCTTGTGGTACAAAAAAAATAAGCAAAGCTGTTCTCAGAACCCAGAACTGGGCCTTTTGTGATGAATATAATCAGTCTGACTAAAGCATTATGCACACATGTTGGACTTTTACAGTGATTTCTGCCATCTGAGAATCAATTTGAGATTTGCTTTTCAAAAGCAAAACTGAAAGTATTGGATCGATTTAGTGTGGCGTGCTCACAAACATCCGATTAAGTGCATTTGCAATAAATTTTGTGATTTCACAGACTTCCGCGAGTGTCCAAAATGTTTTGGCCACATTTCTGCAGTGCGAGCCAATGAGGGCATAGCAACTGATTGCAGAATCAGCAAAATGTCGAGTTTATTGCATTTTTTTTCTTTTCACTTTTCACATTATTGAACAATATGATTAATTATTCCATGATGAATTATTCCAAAGGGATAGCTCACCCAAAAATGAAAATTACCCCATGATTTACTCACCCTCAAACCATTCTAGGTGTATATGACTTTCTTCTTTCAGACGAATGCAGTCAAAGTTATATTTAAAAATGTCCTGGCTTCTGAGCTTTTATAATGGCAGTGAATGGGTGTTGAGATTTTTAAGCCCGAAAAGTGCATCCATCCATCATAAAAGTGCTCCACACAGCTCAGAGGGGTTAATAAAGGCCTTCTGAAGTGAAACGATGCGTTTGTGTAAGAAAAACATGCGTTCATGAGAGAGTGTCGATCTAGCGGATAATGTAGGACGTAGGTGTACGTGGTGACAAACGTGGAAACACTGGTCAGGAGTTAGAAGTTCAAAACAAGGATTTGTAAAGAAAAATGTTGGAGGATTTCGAATTAAGCCAGGAGGAGACTGGTTTTCCTTTGATGTAAGCAAAACTTGGTTCTTGTGAGACTAGCGTGTTCTCACCAGAGCTTTCGTTATGTCCTACGTCATCCGCTGGAATGCCACTCTCGTGAACGAGCGTACGACTTTTCGAGATTTAGAGAGTTCATAAAGTTATAAATATGGATATTTTTCTTACAAAAACGCATCAGTTCGCTTCAGAAGGCCTTTGTTAACCCCCTGAAGCCACGTGGAGCACTTTTTATGATGGAAGGATGCACTTTATTGGACTTCAAAATCTCAACAGCCATTTACTGCCATTATAAAGCTTGGAAGAGCCAGGACCTTTTTAAGTATAACTCCAATTGTATTCGTCTGAAAGAAGAAAGTCATATACACCTAGGATGGCATAAGGGTGAGTAAATCATGGGGTAATTATTACTTCTGGATGAACTATCCCCTTAAAAAGCAGGTCATATGTTTTTTTTAAAGTGTCCTAATATTGTGTTGGAGTATCCTACAACAGGTTTAAATGCATCCAATGTCAGAAAACATAGTAATGTAATTTTCTCAGAATATACACTTATACATAGTCATTTGTCAATGATTTCGAAACCGTTCTTTTGAATCAGTTTTGAATGATGTCTGTAAACCCCTCCCTTCCATAAGCCTACCCTGCTCTGATTGGTCAGCTGGCCAAACCTGTTGTGATTGGCACAGAAAGCAGTATTTGAGCAAGTTAGCGAGCACTACCATCTGTGTTGCCAAGTTTGCAGGTTGAAGTGACTCCAATAACATCATATTTACTCCCTGGAATGTGAATTTACCATGGGAACCCTGACAAAAAGGGTGGATTTTACACCCCGGAATGCAATTTTTAATGGGGGACCCCCCTCGAAATAAGATTGGGCTAGTTTTGAGTAGCAATTAAGCGGGTTTTGTTGTGAAAACCTGGCAACCCTAGCATGCACCTTTACATAAAACAAAAATATAGTGCTCCAATCGGTTCCTAAAATAATGACACAAAAACATTTTGTTTAACACTTATGCAAGCGAATTATGCCCACAGCTAAAGTTTAGCTGCTAAACTGTAAACGCATAATAAAACAATAATGGTGGATACTTTATCCGAGTGCTAACATGACTGATAAACAACAGTTTGTAAACCAAATACGTCTATGTTACATTCTTTATTATTCAACTAAGTAATTAGAACAACGACAGTCTACATTAATCAACACATTCTTAGGAAATAACAGGTTCACTGCGAATTATCAGAACTATTTCAGTAAGTATTGTTGTGGTGTACCTGGAAACCTAAAGCTGCACCTGGTATACATTACATATTAGCACAAAAACAATCTTCTCAACATGATGTAAACACACTAACTAGTGGAAGTGTATTTCGCAGGCAGTTAGATTGGTAACAGAAAAAAGATTCAAAAATAGGATGACTCATTAAGGCGATTCTGAGTCGACTCTTTCTTTTAAGAGACAGTACCTTTATGCATAATGCACTTTTTTGATTAACAGCTTTGCAGCAGTGTTAATATTATTGATGACGAAAACCAGACAATAATTAAACAATAATGTGAACGAAAATCTAATGACAGTTTCGTTCACAAATAAAAATAAAAAACAAAAATGTTAGGGAGGAACCGTTTGGGAAGAGATTCATTCAGAACGAATCTACTGTGTGGTTAGGAGGTTAGATGCGTACACATGAACTGCATCATAGCCTATTGATCTATTCGGCAGGACATAACCGTTTGCTGCACATCTCATAAAACATTAAAAACGTCAATATCTGGGAGTAAGAGAAGAGCAGACATACGGTTAAAATGTGAAGATGCAAAAGAAAACTCGATTCGGTCTGGTTTTCTGAGCGCAGACACCGAAGCAGTGTCTCTCACACAGCGCACAAGTACTCCCTCACGTCTCATGAAAGGAGAAATCTACACAAAATTATGTTGAATTGTCCATTTTGATGAGTATTCATGTAAACACACTTAGTTAGTTTTAAAAGTAATGCATTACAATATTGTGTTACTCCCTAAAAAAGTAACTAATTATGTTACTTAGTTGCTTTTTATGGAAATTTGTTACGTTACTTTTGCGTTACTATTTAAATCTGGGCAGCGCTTGCTTTTTTATTTAAAAAGTTATATTTTTTGGCAAACATAAAAGCCCTTTAACACCAAATGCCTCAGGCTGAAAGAAAAGTAAATTCACATCTTTATAGTAGAACACAGAAGAAGGGAGCTCAACACTCTTCAGCAATAAAAAAAGAAGAACAAATGTTCGTTTATCTTGAGTAATTTTTGCTTATTAGTATGGTTGAACTGGATCATTGAAAGTCAGCAGCAAAGACACTGGTTAATATAATGGGATTAAATACATAAAGGATATTTGTATTATTTAACATAATTAATTATTGCAGGTTTGCATCATATTCTAAGTTGCATTTTAATGTTTTATTCATTTTAAGGAATACTAAATCTGATTTTTTTTGAGTGAGTGAGTGTTCACATTTATTCTAAAAACATCTTGCTCCAAATTTCTCTCAGTATGGGGACAGAGAGCTTTCAATCAATAAATGGGAAAAAAATTTAACTGGCATTACTTATTTTGAAAAAGTAAGTAATGCGTTACTTTATTTGTTACTTGAAAAAAAGTAATCTGATTATGTAACTCACGTTACTTGTAATGTGTTTTCCCCAACACTGGTAATTGGCTATTATTGGAGTCGTTTCAGCACATGGATATAAATCTTATTGACTGACTTCTTCCAGATTTCTGCAAGTTTATTGTATGGCGGTCATTAATGCTCCATCAGGAAAAAAGACGGTAACAATGAGCACTTTACATGAGCAACTAAACACGCTTTTCATGTCTTCATTGTGAAGTGGTTTGGGGCTTAGATACGTTAAGAGATATAAAAAAAAAAAATTGTTAGAAGTACACAAAAGAGACGTTTTTCGTATGTTTACCAGTGAGATTGGGAATAAATATCAGTTTCCAAGCTTGGCTTTGCTTGTGCTCACTACAAAGTGGAGAGACGTTTTCCAAACAGACTTGTATTGATAGCATCCAACTGGAATGGCTTTTGACGTAGTTCACACTGGTAAAATAATCGGTGCTAATTTGTTTTAGATGCATTCCTTTAATGCAGATTACACCATTATTTGCTCATTTAGTCACCCTCATGTTGATTGTAACCAAACAGTTGACGGACCCCATTGACTTCCATAGTATGGAAATCAAATACAACAACTTAAGGGTGAGGAAATTATGACCGAATTTTCATTACATAATCGATTACATAATCAGGTGTTTCTGCACCTGAAAGAGATTTAAGCAATTCCTATGAACTATGAAAATCCTCTTAACAATATGTCTCATGTGTCTCTGGACCACAAAACCAGTCATAAGGGTCAATTTTTCAAAACTGAGATTTATACATCATCTGAAAGCTAAATAAGCTTTCCATTGATGTATGGTTTGTTAATAGGGTAACATTTGGCCGAGATACAACTATTTTAAAATCTGGAATCTGAGGGTGCAAAAAATTATAAATATTAAAAATATTGAGAAAATCATCTTTAAAGTTGTCCAAATGAAGTTCTTAGCAATGCATTTCACTAATCCAAAAATACGTTTTGAGATATTTATGGTAGGAAATTTACATGATATCTTCATGGAACATGATATTTATTTAATATCCTAGTGATTTTTGGCGTAAAATAAAAAATGATCATTTTGACTCATACAATGTATTGTTGGCTATTGCTACAAATATGCCTGTGCTACTTATGACTCGTTTTGTGGTCCAGGGTCACATATTATTTGTTCGTTTGTCTATTTATTTATTAAAAGTTTTAATTTGGCCTAGTTATGTAAAAATATATATATATATATATATTATTTTATTTATTTATTTTTGTTAATTTAGTGCATCAAGTTAAACTAAATGAAAATGAGCAATGTTGCTTTTGCCTTGGCAACTAGCTGGGAAAAAATATTTATTTATTTATTTATTCCTTATTTCAATCATTCCATTTTAGTTACTTAAGTACATCAAGTTGAACTAAATTAAAATAAGCAAAGTTGCTTTTGCCTTGGCAACTAAATATTTTTTATTTTATTTTATTTTTAGATAAAGTTTGTTTTATGTCAAGTAACTTTTTTGTCATGGTTTTAGTTTTATTTAACTAAAATAACTCTGATCAGAACTTTTTTACAATCAAAATAACACATAAACCACCCAAGATTTATTTAAATATATAGAAAAAGACTCACCCTGGGTAACACAAGCAACTACATTTAACCATATTTTTGGAAAGTTGTAAATGCAATTTTACGTAAATCATAAAAACACACAGAGCTTCAAGACAAACTGCAGGACATATGTCATCTGTCAGGAGCTAACAAGTCATATTAGCAAATAAATTGGTAATACAGAGTAATATTTGGCCGAGATACAACTATTTAAAAAAACTGGAATCAGAGGGTGCAAAAACTCCAAATATTGAGAAAATCGCCTTTAAAGTTATCCAAGTGATGTTCTTAGCAATGCATATTACTAATCAAACAATAAGTTTTGATATGTTTATGGTAGGAAATTTACAAAATATCTTCATGGAACATGATCTTTACTTAATATCCTAATGATTTTTGGCGTAAAAGAAAAATGTATCATTTTAACCTATACAGTGCATTTTTGGCTGTTGCTACAAATATAGCGTGCTTACCAAAAAATAATTAAAATGTAAAAAGAAAAAATAAATAAATAAAATAATAATAATAATCATTATTATTTTGAAATTCTAATTGAATTTTGTGTATTTAGGATATATGAAATATTCTTCTGTAAAATTATGTGTAAAAAAAAAAAGTTTTTTAAACAAAAAAATCACCATAGAATGGTATAAAGCACAGATTTGAGTCATAATGGACTTTGAAAATCATTAAGTCTACAGCTTGTGCAAGAAGCAGTGAAGAAAACAAGGTCGGATGAAAAAAAAAGAAAAGAAGATTGGATGAATGGCTGTCTAATCAGAAGCCACATCCTTAACACTCACATTACCCATGATCGCATCATTCAGACGGCCCTCAGAGAGTCGGGATACGCGCCACGCATCCAAACAGCCTCTAAATAAAGCATGACATCGTGCAGAGCTCCTATCTCTCAAATTCTGGAACTTTCCCCAGAAGAGTCAGAAAAGTACACAGAGTATTGAGGGAAACATTGGGGAGGAGAAAAGAAAAGAGTGAGGGAGAGAGAACACAAGGGTGTCATCCGTGTCTGGTGGTCTGGACATCATCTTACATAACTGTCTGGCTTCAGCTCAGTGACATGAGAACCTATAGCGCTAATGACGCTAACGCACTATGACAGACTACATAGAGCCCCGGACTCTGGTGGGACCGATGCCGGACTTTGAGTGGCATTCGGAGTCTCATGAGCCAAACAGAACGACGGTAAAAGATGCCAGCTCCGGCACATCATCTGTTTTCATATACGTTTCCTTTCATCTTAATCCACATACAGTTCAGTGGATTAAAGGAATAGTTTGGTCAAAAATGGAACTTCTGTCATCATGCTCTCACTCTTGTGTCGTTCCAAACCTGTATGACTTTGTTTTTCCGTTGAGCGCAAGAGTGAAATTCGAGAATACCCTGGCAAATGTTTTTCATATAATGAAAATTAAACAGGACAGATACTGTCAAGCTGCAAACTGACAACGAAAAGCACCACAACATTATCCATATGACTCGTGCAGTCTATTTAAAGTATTTCGAAGCCATGCTCTGGTTTCAAGTGATGACATTTGATCACAGCTCAGTGACTTTTGATGTCAGTGACATTCAGATTTTCCAGAAATAAGGCCATTGATTTTGGGGATAGCTTAATGGTACTGAATGCCTTAAACGACTTTGCATTTATCGTGTGAGTCATAGACTTTGTGGTAAAAAAAACAAAAAAAACATCAGTTTGGAAACAGAAGGATGAGTAAGTGATAGCATAAACTACTGTTCAAATGTTTAGATTTGGTAAGGGTTTTTTTGTTTAGTCTTTTAAGATCACCAATGCTGCATTTATTGGATACAGTAAAATAATGAAATATTATTACAATTTAAAAAGAGTTTGCCTAATATATGTGTGTGTACTGTGTAATTCTTATGTATACATAAATACAAGCACATTCATTGACATTTTAAGAAATATTTACAAGTGTATGTATTTATTATCATTTTTATAGAATTTATATTATATATAAATACAAATATTTTGTACATAAATAATATATTTATCTTAAATGTATACATCAGTGTGCTTGTATTTATATATACATAATACTTACACACAGTGCACACTCATATGTCAGGCAAACTAAAACTTTTATTTTGATTAATCGTTTGCCAGCCCTAATTTGAATTTATTTTAAAATGTAATTTATTCCTGTGAACAAAGCTTATTTTTCATCATCATTACTTCAGTTTTTAGTGTCACTTGATCTTTCAGAAATCTTTCTGATATGCTGATTCGCTTCTCAGTAATTTTAATAATTAATAATTGTTTGGAAGCCCATTTCTGACACTGAATAGAAAATTAAAAAATGGCAATTGTGACTTTTTATCTCAGAATTCTGTCTTTTTTCTCGCAATTACAAGTTTATATCTCGCAATTCAGACTTTTTTCCTCAGAATTGCATGACACAAAGTCACAACTGCAAGTTATAAAGTTAAAATAGCGGGATTAAAAACTTGTAATTCTGTTCATATCTAGTTTATATCTCACAATTCTGACCTTTTTTCTCAAAATTGTGAGATATAAACTTGCATATGTGAGTTATAAAGTCCAAATTCTAGAGTGGAAAAAAATTTTCTCAGAAATGTGAGTTTATATCTCACAATTCTGACTTAATAACTCGCAATTGCCTGACAAAAATATTCTGAGAAAAAAAGTCAGAATTGCGAGATAAAAACTCAGAATTATATGAACTATTTCTCAGAATTGTGAGGGTTTTTTTGCAACTGCAAGTTGCAATTCTGAGGAAAAAAAAGATCAGAACTGCAAGTTTATATCCCACAATTCTGAGAAAAAAAAATGTATCACGCAATTCTGCGTTTTGTTCAGTGGCATACTTCCATAGAGTTGTGCTGCTTCATATTTAATTTTTTTCAGGATTATTTAATGAATTGAAAGTTCAAAAGAACAGCATTTATTTAAAAAGTCTTCTGTAACATTATAAGTCTTTACCATCTCTTTTGATCAATATACTGCATCCCTACTGAATAAAAGTGTTTATTGCTTGAATAATATTGTAATTCTCATATGACGTAGTGTTTAATGTAATTATGGTGTATCAAGATGAGAAACATGTTTGCATGAACAATAAAAATGATGATTGACAATAAATCAGTTGTAGCATGTCCACCCGTGAGAATTCATTACCTTTCATAAATCTTGAGCTGTCATGTCTTGTTTTTCTTGGGTAAAACCAAAGATGTCTCAGTGTTTAAAAAGTCAAAAGTAAGATGGCAAATTTGTGTGGTCTTTGAAAAGACAGTGAGTTAATAGCTTCAAAAAAAGAGTGTAAAAACCTGGCATGAGTAATTGTCTCTGGCTCACGTTCTTTTGTCTCCATTCCCAGGTTGCTCACAATGGCCTAATTTTGGAAATGGACCACCCAACATCAGGAAGAATAGCAGTGCCAGGTTTGTATAGAATTTGCTGTTGGTAAAGTGCAAAACATTCTCTGCAGTCCCAATTCCGCGTGCATTTCCATGTTAAAACTGCGATGTGGTGTTCTTGCATATTAGAAACCAGGGTTGAAAATGAACAGAGGTTTGTGGAAAAATGCCATCAAGATGAACAAGATGAAAAAAAAAAAATCGCCTCTGTATAATTAAACTAAATCTATTATGGTTGTCACATCTAAAATGAAATGTGAAAATTACATTTAGACCTGTGCGTGTTACATTAGAATGCTATTTTACATGTTTTTTGCCGCTTTGAGCCTTAAAACCAATCTCACACGTTACTGAATGTAAAGATTAGATTAGTCGGCACTGTAAGATTTTGTTTAGTGAGCATGAGAGATTGATTTCATAAGAGATTAATTTCACAGCTTCAGAGAATTTTGCGCAACTTGCGCTGGACTAGGCAAACGTCATGGACTGACATGTTTGTCTGTGTAAGCAAAATATGATGTGCCATTTCGCCAGACACAAAACTTTTTATATACACTACCAGTAAACAGTTTTTTTTGTAACAGTAAGATTTTTAATGTTTTTTTTTTTTTTTTAAGAAGTCTCTTTTGCTCACCAAGCCTGCATTTATTTGGTCTAAAATGCAGCAAAACAGTCAAATTTGGAAATATATTTACTATTTAAATTAACTGCTTATTATTTTAATATATTTTAAATATAATTTATTCCTGTGATTTTGAAGCTGGATTTGTAGCTTCATTAATATTCTGATTTGCTGCTCAAAAAGCATTATTATTATTATTATTATTATTATTATTATTATTATTATTATTATTATTATTATTATTATTATTATGTTAAAAACAGCTGAGTAGAATTTTTTCAGGTTTCTTTGATAAATAGAAAATTCAGAAGAACAGCATTTATCTGAAATAGTAATCTTTTGTAACATTATACATGTCTTTATCATCACTTTTAATCAATTTAAAACATCCTTTCTAAATAAATTATAAATAATAAAATTATACTGACTCCAAGCTTTTAAATGATATAGTGTATAATGTTACAAAAACTTAAAAACTTTATATAAAATTTAATATTATCTTTATATTCATCAAAGAATCCTGAAAAAAAATGTACTCAGCTGTTTTAAATATTGATAATAATAATAATCATCATAATAATGTTTCTTGGAGAGGAAATCAGCATATTATAATGATTTCTAAAGGATCATGTGACACTGGAGTACTGACTGACTGAGTAATGGTGCTGAAAATTTTGCTTTGATCATAGGAATAAATTACATTTTAAAATATATTCAAATAGAAACCATTTTTTTAAATAATAAAAATATTTCAGAATTGTACTGAAATTGTCCTTTAATTTGAGGCTGATTCATTTCACCTTTGGTGTAAAAGGGCTTTTATGTTTGCCAAATATAGAACTTTTTATATTAAAAACGAACAAGAAAACCAGCCCAGATTTAAAAAGTAACGCAAAAAGAATGTAATGCTTTACTTTACATAAAAAGTAACATAATTAGTTGTTACTTGTTAAATTTAAAGGTGTCATCAGATGCAAAGTTCACTTTTACATGTTGTTTGAACATTAATGTGTGTTGGCAGTGTATGTACAAATCTACCCTATAATGATAAAAATCCATGC